>JBAMJV010007202.1:0-12979 GCA_037951105.1 Echinarachnius parma
ATGAAGTATTCGTAGTTAACATATAATTTACTGTATACGTAGGTAACAAAAACTTAGTCCACAGTGACTGTCACGAAATATGGGGCTCCCTTGTCAGCTTCTAGTGTTATACGATCACATAAATGTGCTAACAATCATTTTTTTTGTGGAAAAAACTTCTTTAAAGAGATCTAGTAACTGTGTTGACATGTGCAAAAAGTGATGACTGGTTAATGTGGAAGTGGTGTGGCAAGATCGGTAGAGCGCGTGCTTTCTGATCGTGAGACCCCGAGTTCAAACCCTGCCCACTGCCTTTGTCCTTCAGCAAGGCATTTCATCCACATTGCTGCTCGCTACCCAGGAGTATAAATGGGTACCTGGTTGGGTGTTAATTAGCGTGCGCGCTATCATCATATGGCTGCCATTAGCTAGTATGCTCCCCGGGGAGTTGAGATGGTGCACAAGAAAATTGTGCGGGTTTGAACTGTACCAGTAACGACCAGGGTAATAATACAAGCGCATAGAGACGTGCTTCGGCAATGTGATATGCGCTATATAAAAACTGTTTATTATTATTATTATTGAAACAATGTGTATTGTTGTGCTCTGATATGTCCACGGAGTAATGTGTGAAAATGTCACGTTAATGGATATTACATGGCCGAGTAATGAGCGAAAATGCAAAATTATATTCACTAACTCATTGCACTGACTTTGTACACGAAGTTGACTATCCAGTGGATAGTTAAAAATCCGAACACTTCAATCTCAAATATCTTTTAGCGATAGGGAAATTTGAAAAACCGAAACCTGTCCCATGCTTCTATTATTGATACGAATACAACAAGGTATGAGAGAACCGCTATAGAGTTCCAAGTAAGTTTTGAGAATTTTGACAATATTACTAGATCCCTTTAAGTTTTACATTGACATTATAAGTGGTGTCCTGAAACAAATATATATATTCAAATGTTAAAATGTGAGCATTTTAACCAGATAATTTGAATTTGTAATGTCGATCAATTGTATCCACACAATTGACAAGGCAAACATTTTGTAAAAAAAATATATAACCTGGAATTGGTAAGTATACGATACATTTAGGTAATAACAAAGCGAATATACTAGTGTATTTGTTCATATATCTCAAGATATCTGTAGTTAGTGTAGCAAAATTTAATTACTGTATTTGGACCAAGTCATCTATAAAACAATCACACATCAATCCAAAGCATTGTATAATGATTGAAGACTCAAATATCACGTTTTGAAAATCTGATAAAGTGAATGGATCACTTTAAGAAATAGGTGGATATTAATTGCATTTGGTCAGAAAAACAGACTCTTATATATTCACGAATGAATTGATCGTGTTCTCTCTTTTCCAGACTATGTTACGCATAGGCGTAGAAGGCGGGGGGCGCAGGGGCTTGCAGCCCCGTGATTTTGTCTGCGCATCGTGGTCTCTCGGTGTACCTAGGGTTACTCACTAATATCAAACGGAAAATGATTTTTACCAAAACCCAAAACATAATTTCTTACGCACATTTCTTTATAGAGGGGCACATACATATAAATGTCTTCCCTCTGAAATTAAATCCTCGCCAAGAATGTTTGTATTTAACAAGAATTTTCATTATTTTATTCCCAATTTTGTTTAATCCTCTTTGTTAAAATCGATTCAGTAGTATTAGATTATAGTTCTGCACTCAATGTGGTAGGTTGTGATCATAACAATTTTATGAAATTATTGTTAATTATGTTGTTAATTATTGTTTATTGTAAATTAATGTTAATTTTTAATTATTGTTATTTAGCGTTACTTATTGTTCATTGTTAATTATGTTGTTAATTATTGTTTATTGTAAATTAATGTTAATTGTTAATTATTGTTATTTAGCGTTACTTATTGTTCATTGTTAATTGCTCGTTGAAATTTATTGTTGATAATATTGTTAAGTACTAGAGAGTAAAGAGAGTACAGTTTTGGTCAAACTGAATTTTAGTAACCAAAACCTGCACCATTACATTACAAACCAACAGTTAAAACTCCACCATGCTCGAAAGGAATACAAAACATTACAAATGACTAAGTAAAAAGCCTGTTATCATTAAAAAAAAAGACCCGTTTAAACTCAAGAGGGCGCTCTCTAAAAACTCAGTGGTTTCAACCATTTAAAAAAAGAAATTGTGCATGTGATTTCTTGTTGAAATAGTGATTAGATAGAGAGATAATCAACAACTATTTAAAATCCTCTTTTGTACATTTTTGAAAAGAGGAAGCATTTTAAAAACTTTTTTAACGGCTGGTTCAAAATTATCTAATAATTGTGGGGCCCCACAATTACTACAAAATGGTAATGTTTTTGGATATCTCACCATTTCTGAACCGATTTTGATCAAATAAAGTTCATTCTGTCATTAAAATTGTATGCTCTTTTAAATTTTACTCTTGGTTTTTCATTATCTCACAAACAAATATTTTGTGTTGCGCCCTCTATAGCAAAACTCAACTATCCCTTTATATATTGCTAATTATATTGTTGTCAAGGGACCCAATGGTAGATCAGCAATGTCTACATAGACGGCGCTGAATGGGCTATCCCTCCGAATCCATTGTTTTCATATTCAGTGAAGTATGTACTTTGTTTTTCCTATACTCTGCAATGTTTTTAATTGTGAATTCGGAAATAAATAAATACAAAATAAATAAAATATACTTAATTGTCTCGCCTTCGAAGGATGAAAGGGGTTTTCATTGTACGTCACTTGTAAGGTACATCACTACTTTCGGGAAAATATTTTTACAAAATTCCCCAATTGTTTTCCATTTACAGTAATAACAATAAGAGTTGTATCGATGTAAAGTTGGTCATTATTGGCGTCAAGACATTATTGTGTCAATCGGGAGGTTGTCAGGTTTGAATTCCAACATATGTGTGTTTGTTTGTGCATTTGTGTCGTAGCTTTTGTTTAAATTATCGCCTGTCGCATTCAATCCTGTTTACGGGACCAACCTATTTTGCATTGATTTTCATTTTGCTGACGTGTCGTGCCGTGATGTGCGCAAAGTTGTTTTTGTTTTTGTTTGTTGGTTTTGTTTCTATTGTTTTTCATGCAAATGTATTTCCGGTCCTTAAACTTTACATTTAGTAATTAGTATGACTAATAACCTAATGCATATTACGGAATATCACTCACGAAAAGGGGAATGAATAATTAAAGGGAACAATCAAACGAGAAACTGCCTCGCCACGACAAAATTTATTTCATTGTTATGGTCATGGCAGCCGGGTGCTGCTGGCGAGTTTTAGAGTGAATAAGTATTGCAATTAATGACAGGAAACCGGTTTCCTGTCATTAATTGCAATACTTATTCACTCTAAAACTCGCCAGCAGTTTATTACAGCAGCTTATTACAATGTGTACTCTATTCATGCCGATTCGAAAGCTTCGCTGATTGGCCGATGAGAAATAGTTAACTGCGCATGCGTTGCATTAGTTGATGATCGATCAGATCAGAAGAGCGAACATTGAAAGCGATCGGTCGACCGCTCGCTCGATCTTTGAGGATGCTTTTCTGAATGGATACCAACTTTAGAAGCGATTTTCTCCGTTGTCTTGACAAAAAGTGGGGGTCTGGTCCATGTTATTAAATCGCGTTTTTTCTTGCCTTCTTGAAAATAAAAAAAAGTAGCAAGTTATACATAATTTTAAAGGGACTAAGTAACATTGTCCAAATCCTCAAAATTCAATTGGAATTCTAGCGGTTCCCTCATATCTTGGTGTATTCGTATTAACAATACAATCATGGGACAGGTTTCGTTCTTTCAAATTTCCCTTCCGTTAACAAGATATTTACGATTGAAGTGTTCAGATGTTAAATTATCAACTGGACCGCAAAAACCGTGTACAGAGTGAGTGCAATAAGTTAGTGAATATCATTTTGCATGTGTGCTCATTACTCGGCCATATAATGTCCATTTAACACAATACCCTGTGTACATATCAGATAACAACAATATACATTATACCAACCATTTATCATTTTTTGCACATGTCAACAAAGTTACTAGATCCCTTTAAAGCTACAATCCTTGAGAATTCAAAGACAGTCAATATCTCAAATGTGATACCTGCGACGAAGGACACAAAGTGGCACTGGAGGTCACAGTCCTGTAAGGAGACGCCCGATAACTAAACAAAATCATGTGAAATTAAATAGATCATGAATTATTAACAAATAATCAAAACAAAAATAAAGATTTGATATAGAGCCAATGAATTAGTTTTCCGTTCATGTCCATGCACTTCCCCGTGGAAATTCCCAAATAAACCCAGATCATTAAAGTGAACCACCCGCTAGCTTAGTTGTATGCTAAGTCCATTGTAGGTGACGAGGCTAAGCCTTAAACACATTATCTTTTCTGTTATAACTTTGGTTAAATTAATGGGTACATAAGGCTTGCCCAGCTAAACCTAGTTGGGGACTAGGACAACTGCTTGTTGCTCACATAATTGTATCATTTGAAATACACTTATTGCATGTTTATGCTAAGCAAGAGAGGTTTTATGAGTTTGCGCCCTAGACAGTAATAGCCACTGAACAAGGTTGAAATACCCCTTGGCCCGTAGGCGCATTATCACAAGAGATTTCAATTTAATCCTAAGTCATATTTAGTTTGTCCCTGCATTAAATCAAACACTATTGGCCATTACAATCATGGTTTTTGTTAGCATATTCATTCCATGAAACAATGCTTGACATTAACTTCTTCTTTTTTCTTGGTGAAAATCTACCTTAGATACAGTAAAACCTTATTTTTCCAAATTTTGGTGGCCCGAATGCCAAATTTGGCGACCCGAAAAAAAAGAAGGAAAAACAAGTTATGAAAATTTAGTTTTTCTCCTTTTTTACTTTTTTTTAACAAGAGATATAGATAAAGTGTCCGCCTCATGCACGGGAGGTCCCGGGTTCGAACCCAGACCGGGTCATACCAAAGACTTTTAAAATGGTACCTTCTGCCTTCTAGCCAGACACTCGGCATTTATAGAATGGAGAAGGGAAAGTTAATCACACGAGTTACCAGAGGACTAGCCCCCTTCTGTAGCTTTCGCTACATTTAGTAGACGTGTGGCCTAGGGCTATTGAAACGGAGATAGGCGCCGCCTTATGTGCCAACATTGGTACGGGAAAGACTTTTTAACTTATAATATATATACACAACTTGTAATATTTTAACATCAAGATGACAAAAGTAAATTGCATAAAACTATACACAAAATGTATTTCACATTAAATGACAATAGAATGCAAATTACAGTATCGACATTATAGAAAGGGAATAATGTTTACTTTTTACCTAGTGAAAAAATGTAAATCGATATCTGATTTTATCCCGATCGTTCGCGTAAAGTATCCGAATTCGAATAATATGGAGGATTTAGTATCCGAATTCGGATACTCTTGACTATGGTCGACATGGTTAATCTTAAATATCTCCATAATAGGGGAGACATTTGAAAAATCAGAACTCATTTCATGCTCTGTTACCATGAGCCAAACAACAAGGTACAAGAGAAGTGTAAAAGCTCCGAGTGATTTTGCTTGAATTTTGGCAAATTAAATGGATCACTTTAACATAGTAAGGCTGTTTTGCAGCTGTTATTGTTTTTTGCTTTTTTTTTTTACAGATGATGGAGCTCCGCGGATTTCTGATAATTAGTGCAGCTCTTGCGGTCAATCTGCTCATGATTGGTAAATACGATTAATTAATTCTTGTAATTTGGATTAACCATAGACCTACGAGCAGTATGTATATGGACTAATAACAATTCGTGGATTAATGCAATACATTTTTTATCGCTTTTATGATACGATTTTCTAAGATCGTGTTTAATGTTGGCCAATATGGTGAAATATGACATAACAAGTATTGTTCAATTTGATACTAGTATAGTATAACATCGTTTTAAGAGGAAGTTGTAACATTACACAAAAAAACAACATTTGTCACATGATTCGCCGCGCGCGACGAACGATAGGACGGGCGCTATATAAGTAGCTCATACTATAATTAGTATCTTAACTCATGGTAACGGATCTAGTTTTCTGGATGTAGCCATCTTTCCGAAGCGAAGCTGAGGAAAGATAGCGTATACATTCAGATTGCCGAGGAAATGATAGCTTGCCATCGCCTGAAACCAAAAGGTGATTATTTGCGTTATATTTCACATCAATTATTTTGATCACAAACGACCTATAACTAACACAAAGGGCTAATAGGTTTGGAATATTGAGCAATTGATCGAGTCTTTTATTTTCAATTTCGTCAATCCTTCACATGAACAAGATTTATGATTAAAAGTCAAAGACGCTTGTACCATTGTCTATTAAGCATAGACGCGCGGCAACGTTGCGCACCAGTTAGCGCGCTACCTTTTTGCGCACTAACGCGCGCACGCGTACTTGCGCGCGAACAATTGAAGATAGTACACAGTGCAACGCACTTTCACCGAAGATAGTAATGAGTGCAACGCACTTTCACCCAATATAGTACACAGTGTAACAAACTTTTCTTCTCCCATCAATGATGGGCGAAACTATATTTCATCACATGATTAACTTTTGACCAATCGTAGAGCAAGATTCTTAGTATGTGGAATATAATATAATATAATATAACATCGTTTTAAAACGAGTTAAGACTGTTAAAGCGCCAGAAGTCTCTTCATCAGATGACCACATAATAACTTTATGTTTTGAGAATGGCTACTACCTAAGCGGCCATACAGGCCCTTTGACGACAGTAACCATAGTACTCCGAAAAAGTATGATATACTTTAGTAAGCTATTATAATAAAACATCGCTTTTTAAACGTATATATTACTTTTAAAGTCCCAGAGTACCACGTGACAACATTATGCTGTAAGAATGGTTACGGTCTTAACTGCACCCTACCCATGATGTCATGCAGACTTGTTTATTGCAGTAGCAATGGCAGTTCAAACAATATTGTATCAAATATAGTACAATATTATAATATACCATAATTGTAAGACGTATTTATTACTTTTAAAGCCCCAGAGGTCTCTTCATCAGGGGACCACGCGACATCATCCTGCTGTAAAGATGGCTACGGTCTCAACTACACCCTACCCATGCGGACGTGCAGGCCGGTTGAAGTCCGTAACCAAACGGGCACCCACATGGTGAAGACCATTCCGAAGCTCATACCCCCATCCCGCTTCGAAGAGGATACCTGTGGGAGAGAAAGTCGGATTGGAATCCCTCGGGGTCACCGTATCTGCAGAGTTCCAGGTAAAACATGAGATTGATTATAAATTACATCTATGGCGTAGCTACGGGGGGCGATGACACGGGGGCCCGTGATCCTTACCCCCCCCCCACCACACCCCATGATTTGACAGAAACAATAAGAAACATACGAAATCGCATACCTTAAGAAGGGGATCTTTGAAGCCCGCGGTACCTACCCGTGTCACCAATTGATGTGATCGCCCCCAGGGGTACAGATTAAATATCAGTGTGCAATTTGTATGTATATGTGTCAACAAAACGTACTTCCTGGGTCTCTTTTAAAGTATTTTGATGTAAATCCAACCGTGCATAATTATGATACTTGCATTGCTAATAATTATTGTATACCTCTCATTAGGACTACACCTTTTCAAAAATCTATATTTTGTAATGGTCCAAAAATATGGAATGAAATACCAAATGATATTAAGTATAAGCACTTACTACATGTACTTGGAAATTCAACTGTGCTATAATCCCTTGTTTACAGGCATATTATGTGTATGTTGTGTGTGTGTTGGGGGGGGGGGGGGCGTGTGTGTGTATACATTTTAGTATGACAGGGCAATCGTAGAAACATGCTTTATGTTTTTACTGAGGTAATGATGCAGCTTTTATATAAGGCTCTGCCTTTCTGCTGCATCTCTTTGCATTTTCATTGTTTATTGTATGTGTAGTATTTCTATTAATTGTTTGTATTTTATATGTATGTTTTTATGGAAATGCTAAAAAAATGAATTGAATGGAATATAGATTATGGCCTATTTAACATATTAAGGGAATAGCAAATCAAAGTAAGTAATATTTTAAAATGGGGTCTTTATCTATTCACATTTTAGACTGTGACAGCAACCCGTGTATCAGTGGTTGGTGTGAGGAGACCATGACATCATACGAATGCCACTGCCCGCCAGCGACTACTGGACGCAACTGCGACGAAGGTAAAGAGAAAGTAATACAGAAAGTTGTCAGTTTTCGGCCAGTTTGTAACTTGAATTCATCTCCCTATAGATGTTTTTAAGCGGAGTTCAAACACTCGGGAATATCTTTGTATAAATGCCATGAATTTCCCCCAAACAAAATGTGTATTTCTAGCCTAAATTAGTTTGGCGAGTTTTGGCAATAGACGAATTCTGGCAATATTACTGATTAATATATAAGTGATCCTACCACGTATACAATAGCATGAAAGGGCATATTCGTCATCTTCTTCTTCTTCTTCTTCTTCTTCTTCTTCTTCTTCTTCTTCTTCTTCTTATTCTTCTTCTTCTTCTTCTTCTTCTTCTTCTTCTTCTTCTTCTTCTTCTTCTTCTTCTTCTTCTTCTTCTTCTTCTTCTTCTTCTTCCTCTTCTTCTTCTTCTGTTCATTATTCTTCTGTTCATTCTCCTTCTTGATTCTATATTGATTTATTTTGGTCCCTTGTTCCGTGCGCATTTACCTTATGTATCTCTAATGTGTTTGTAATCAAGATTTATTGGTTACATATTGTTTAACCAATGTTTCTTCTTGTATAATCATTGAATACAAACATATGTTATAGTATGTACTATTATTGCACTGTAAACCTTTGACATTGATTTATAATTTGTTATTCTTCGAAAAGTCTTCTTCTTCCTCTTCTTCTTCTTCTTCTTCTTCTTCTTCTTCTTCTTCTTCTCCTTCTTCTTCTTCTTCTTCTTCTTCTTCTTCTTCTTCTTCTTCTTCTTCTTCTTCTTCTTCTTCTTCTTTTCCCCCCACGCATTCTTCTTCTTCTACTTATACTTCTTCTTCTTCTTCTTCTTCTTCTTCTTCTTCTTCTTCTTCTTCTTCTTCTTCTTCTTCTTCTTCTTCTTCTTCTTCTTCTTCTTCTTCTTCTTCTTCTTCTTCTTCTTCTTCTTCTTCTTCTTCTTCTTCTTCTTCTTCTTCTTCTTCTTCTTCTTCTTCTTCTTCTTATTCTTCTTCTTCTTCTACTAAAACAGTTCAATGCAGATAAATTACTAGAAAGACTAGAAATCTACGAGTAAAACACTGAAAACAGATAACATGAACAAATTAAGGTTAAGTACGAAAAAATGAGACAAGACCAAAAGGATGGGAATAATATTTATGACGTCTTAAAAGAAATGGGGGGAAAAAAAACATGAAGAATAGAATGTCAAATTAAAAGTAAATTTGAAGTAACGAAGGCTAGACAATGCTCAATCCACGAGTTCAATCGATCTAATGGTGCGTACAAAGGTGGTGAGTGTGTTTAAGCTTCGTATTTCCAGAGAGAGATAATTAAATGCTTTCGAGCTATAATAAACGAAACTAAGTCTCACAAACTCGGTTTTAGGCTTTGGCAGTTGTGTGAATTGTGTGAATTGTGTGAATTATATCGTAGTTCAACTCGTGAGGATAAATAAGTTGGAGTTAAATCATCCATTAAATCTTGTCGGCCTTTGTCTTATTTGCATTCGAATTGCAATGTTTCTCATATATCTAGGTCTGAATACAGTTTAAATGCATTATCAAATACCAATATTACTTCTATTTCATTTTAGAGGAAGCTACAGAGCAAACTACAAGCGCAACCACCAAACCGTCAACTGGAGTGCCTCGCTCGACCCCGATAACCACGAAGACATCGACATCAGCTTCTCCTTCGTCGTCCGATCCGACTTCGACGACGACAACCACGGATATACCAACATCCGTTTCCACCTCGCCAGCCGATCCGACCTCGACGGCGGCAATCACGAAGACATCGACATCAGCTTCTCCCTCGTGGTCCGATCCCACTTCGACGCCGACAACCACGGAGATACCAACATCCGCTTCCACCTCGCCAGCTGATCCGACCTCGAAGGCGGCAATCACGAAGAAATCGACATCAGCTTCTCCCTCGTCGTCCGATCCGACTTCGGGATCAACGACGGATATTCTCACGAGTCCCGAGTCTACTTCTCCGACTTCGGCGTCGCTGATTACAACGTTGCCATCGTCACCTGAGACACGTTCTACGGGTAAGGCAATCGAAATATAGAACGTAAAGTAGTTAGTAGCAGAAACAGACATCTAGAATGAATTAGAATATTTGTATATATAATTATATAAAAATATATAATTTTTATGTAATAATCCAAATTATACCGCAATATATCTTTTTATTTTGTTATACAGTTTAAATGCATTATCAAATACCAATATTACTTCTATTTCATTTTAAAGACTAGAAATCTACGAGTAAAACACTGAAAACAGATAATATGAACAAATTAAGGTTAAGTACGAAAAAATGAGACAAGACCAAAAGGATGGGAATAATATTTATGACGTCTTAAAAGAAATGGGGGAAAAAAACATGAAGAATAGAATGTCAAATTTAAAGTAAATTTAAAGTAACGAAGGCTAGACAATGCTCAATCCACGAGTTCAATCGATCTAATGGTGCGTACAAAGGTGGTGAGTGTGTTTAAGCTTCGTATTTCCAGAGAGAGATAATTAAATGCTTTCGAGCTATAATAAACGAAACTAAGTCTCACAAACTCGGTTTTAGGCTTTGGCAGTTGTGTGAATTGTGTGAATTGTGTGAATTATATCGTAGTTCAACTCGTGAGGATAAATAAGTTGGAGTTAAATCATCCATTAAATCTTGTTGGCCTTTGTCTTATTTGCATTCGAATTGCAATGTTTCTCATATATCTAGGTCTGAATACAGTTTAAATGCATTATCAAATACCAATATTACTTCTATTTCATTTTAGAGGAAGCTACAGAGCAAACTACAAGCACAACCACCAAACCGTCAACTGAAATGCCTCGCTCGACCCAGATAACCACGAAGACATCGACATCAGCTTCTCCTTCGTCGTCCGATCCGACTTCGACGCCGACAACCACGGATATACCAACATCCGTTTCCACCTCGCCAGCCGATCCGACCTCGACGGCGGCAATCACGAAGACATCGACATCAGCTTCTCCCTCGTGGTTCGATCCGACTTCGGGATCAACGACGGATATTCTCACGAGTCCCGAGTCTACTTCTCCGACTTCGACGTCGCTGATTACAACGTTGCCATCGTCACCTGAGACACGTTCTACGGGTAAGGCAATCGAAATATAGAACGTAAAGTAGTTAGTAGCAGAAACAGAAATCTAGAATGAATTAGAATATTTGTATATATAATTATATAAAAATATTTAATTTGTATGTAATAATCCAAATTATACCGCAATATATCTTTTTATTTTGTTATAACCTTTGATTTTGTTTTGTTTTGCTTGCTTGTTTGTTTGTTTGTTTGTTTGTTTGTTTGTTTGTTTGTTTGTTTGTTTGTTGTTGGTGTTGTTGTTGTTGTTGTTGTTGTTGTTGTTGTTTTTTTTTTTTGGGGGGGGGGGATTATCTCTCTCCCTTCGCTCTCCTCCAACGTATCCCCCCCCCCCCCCCTCCCCGCGCTCTCTCTCGCCCTTCCTTCCTACAGCTTGGTCTACTTAAAACATGTTTAACGGGAACCTGATGATGATATTAGAAATGCCTTTGTCAAATTATTTTCTCAATGTCCATAAATGCCACATGCCGCTCGAAAGGAATGCTCCCCAAGGAGTGGATGTGTTGCACATAGTGTTCGGGTTCACATTGTAAATAAGCGGATTAATACTATCATGATACTGTTTCATATTAACCTTCTAGAAATTCTACAAATCGGACCTGATATTATTATTACTTTATATTACAATTTCCTTGGATGCATCCTCATAATGGTTGGTATCAAAAACTCTATATCGCGATGATGTGTCCGTTTAACTATACTAAAGTCTTAAAGGCAAATGCCAGTAGTGGGAAACGCCACACACACACAAAATGAAATGTAATCAGGTAATATACGCTCTTATTACCAATAATGTGAAAGAATATGTTTTTACTAATACGGGATGATACAAATTTGGCCTGGAAACCGCCTAATAATCGATATATTTGGTAAATTATAAAACTCATTTACTGTAAATTGATATCGCCGACGGATGTTATGTTGATATGCACCATCGTGCGCTGCGTGCTAGTCCTATGGCAAATGCGGCCCACGTGGTTTCGCACGAGGGTATCGCACAAACGAGTGTATAGATGTGACCAGCGTAGATGGGCCAAACTGACGGCCAATTTAAGCTCAATGTCAGCGGCTTTCATAAACGTTTTAACTGATATTTCTGCATTTAACGATACTAAGGTTCGAATTTTTCCACCCAAGCCCCTTTTTATGCTATTTCACCAATACTAATCAATTAGTTTGGCTAATAAAGTTATTTCAGATAGTTTTCCCCAAAACAAATGTTTCCCTTTAAGCAAGTGTTAAATATCATGTAATTCGTTTAATTTATGTGTGGAACTTCTTTTATCGAACATCACTGAACATCACCGAGCATTCTAAGATAAATCTAAATCACCTCCCGCTTGATTCTCTCAACCGCATTTGTCTCATTTGCATTCGAATTGCAATGTATCTACGTCTGACAGTGTAAATGTATTATCAACTATTACTTCTATTTCATTTTAGAGGAAGCTACAGAGCAAACTAATAGCGCAACCACCAAATCGTCAACTGGAGTGCCTCGCTCGACCCCCGATAACCACGAAGATATCGACGGAGATACCAACATCGGATTCCCGCCTCGCCGGCCGATCCGACATTGACGGCGGCAATCACGAATACATCGAC
>JBAMJV010007203.1:0-47500 GCA_037951105.1 Echinarachnius parma
CAGTTAATTATTGCGCATGACTCGCTTTCGCGGATACGGCTAGAAGACACGGGGGAGCGAAAATGATCGGCAAATGAAGACGAGATTCTTTGAATGAAAGGGAGATTGCAAAATAGATATAGAGAGATTGCGGAATTGAGAGATCCAAATGATTAAGAGATTCTCAAACAAAAAGACATTGTCAAATTTAAAAAAAGATTGCACAGAATTAATAAAAAAAAGAGATAGCTAAAAGAAAAGAAAAAAAGAGGAATCTGAAATAGAAAGAGAGATCTAAATGATGATAGATTCCCAATGATATCAAATGAAAAAGATAGACTGCATGGGAAAAACAAAAGATAGCTAAATTAAAAACAAGACTGTGTGCGAACCACTTAATTAAACAAACAAAGATTACCCCTAGTAAAACAAGAAGTAGTTGAGGGGGGAAATCTGAATCCATTGAATACTGATGATCAAGCATATGGCATTATTCTCTATGAATGACATACAATTATAATAGAGGTGAAATATGTTTGATTGGCAAATGAAGACGAGATATTTTGAATGAAAGGGAGATTGCAAAATAGATATAGAGAGATTGCGGAATTGAGAGATCCAAATGATTAAGAGATTCTCAAACAAAAAGACATTGACAAATTTCTTAGTAAAACTCTTTAGTAAAACTCTTTAGTAAAACAACAAGTAGTTAAGGGGGGAAATCTGAATCCATTGAATGCTGATGATCAAGCATATGGCATTATATGGCCATATAATAGAGGTGAAATATGTTTCATTTGAAACACCAAGTGTATATTAATAGCAATTCTCCATCATCTGACACAAAATCTAAAATGTAAACATACAGAAACAAAACCTGTAAGATTATAATTATCAAGTACATGTATAAGTGTTGCTATTGAAGAATATAGATGCGTAATGGGACATAATTAGACATGGTATGTTTGCTTTAATCTGAAAATGTCACAAATTTAAAATTTTGAAATACATGCCTTACCTTGAAATTATTTCATTTGCATATCAACGATCACCAACCACACCATGAAATAGCAAAGAACTATGGAAGAGCTTACCTGCAATTAGATAAAAAAGGAGAAAAAGTGGACATTCAATAAGAATTTAAAATGTTTTTTTTTTAATCAAGACACCAATGATGATCACCACTCCATGTATAATAGCATTATGGACTTGTATTTCATTTAAAGAGTGTTGTCTACATTTGCAGAGTGTAATGTGCTATTTCTTACACAAACGTTTTGTGTACTATAAGTACTGTGTTTGTACACTGAACATGTGTTATGTAACACCAGTAAGGCAGTAATACACATCTAGTGTATATAATACACCACAGGTGATGATATCACAAACTGTCATGTTAACTGTTACACAAAAGTTGTAAAATCTATACACCAGTATGTTCACATCTTACACTGACTATCACACAGAAACTGTAGAATGCTCACACTGATACCAGTATTATGTCCTTTAATACCAGTACATGCCCCCCCCCTCCCCCATCACCCCACAAAAACACACACAGACATTACACCATAATTTCATGGTGTTGCTAATACACATGTGCAAGTCTGTGAATACGTGTGGACATGTGTGTCAGTGTTTGATAACTGTTACACAAAAGTTTCATATTACACCAGTATGTCTGTACATGTACATCTTATGCTGATCATTTCACAGAAACTGTAGAAGAGCTACACCATTACTATGTGATGCCGTTATAACTCAATGAATGCCTTGCCAATATGCCCATTACACTAAACATAACACTCATCTTTTCACATGCATATAGTGCTAAATTAACACCAATATGTTCACATCTTGTGCTGATTACACCATAATTGCAACATTGTTAAAGGGATCTAATAACATTGCCCAAATCCTCAACATCCAATTGGAATTCTAGCAGTTCCCTCATACCGTGTTGTATTGGACCGTTTTTTTTTTTTAGGATTTCCCTTTTGTTAAAAAGATGTTTAATGATTCAAGTGTTCAGATGTTCAGATATCCACTGGATAGTCGTAACTGTGTACATAATCAGTGCAATGAGTGAGTGAGTATCGCTTTGCATTTTTGCTCATTACTCGGCAGTATAATATCCATTTAACTTGACACTTGACAATACCAAGTGGACATATCAGATTTCTCGCCATTCCTCACTTTTTGCATACATACATGTCAACAAAGTTAATATATCCCTTTAAACTGAAATTTCACATACAAAGCTTACATTATGTTCGTTAAATAATAATGTTATGCTCAAGTACTTTCCCAGGGCAAGTACAAATTGATTTTGGGCAAGTTACAATTTCACAAATGGTCTTGTTTGGTTGCCCGATCGGGCAATCAAAACATTTCTTAGCCAGAAAACTGTGAATGGATGAACAAATAATGTTCACATACTCTACATCATACAAATTAAAAAATAAACAAAGAAAATTGGGTTTCCCTGGGATTTGAACCCTAGACCTCCAGATTACTAGACTGGTGCTTTATGGACTGAGCTGGGAGCCCATCTGTCGGTTGTTCGTCCCTGAAACTCTCTTCAATGTTCGTGATGTTCAGAAGCTATTTTAAGCCTGACACAAACCCGAAGGATATGAAATCAAGTTAGGGATATGTGTGCGAGGGATCACCACACTTCCACACATGTACATCTTAAGCCCGGCGCAGACAGCTAGAGCCGACTCGACCCGATCCGACTGGTTTTCAATCAGGCTAGAGTAGGTTTCGCTCAGTCGGAGCCGATTCAACATGTCGAATCGGCCTTGAATGATCTCCGACTGGCTCTTGACCGGCAAAACAGGAGTCCTGAGGCATTGTATACTGAGCTGAACCAACTGAAAACCAATCGGATCGGGTCGAGTCGGCTCTGTGTGCGGAGGGCTTAAGATGTCTATTTACACCAAAATATGCAAAAGAAGCACAAAAAAGCATGTCATACTTTAAATACTCTTGAATACTTTCACATACTTAACTAATGAACAAAAATGGGAAAAGGTATTGGATTCCTTAGCCACAATATACTTTCACAGATTCGTCTTGCTCACAGCAAAAATTGCACTAAGAGAAATTGAAACGGGAAATGTGAATCAATAATTCACCGGGACAAATTGGCAGGGAAATGGATGACTTTTTTGCTCTTTTCTTACTCTTACACCGACTACGTACATGCATGCAAGAAATGGAACACACATACAAATTGTTCTTTTTATTCCTCAAAATTCAAATTCAACAGATACACAAACACACATACACACATGTTACATGAACCCCTATCATCATCTTCATCATGATTATCTTCATTATCATCATCTCCATACAAATTTTTAAAAATACATGGGGGCTAGGGGGAAATTCGCCCCCAAAATGCCAAAGAGAGCCCCTGAAAATCATAAAAGAGCCCCCATAAATTTGTGTAGAGTTCAATGCAAAACACATTAAGAGTATTATTTTCATGCAGGAAAGCTTGAAAGTAGCCACCATCATCATCATTGTCATCATCATCATCATCATCATCATCATCATCATCATCATCATCATCATCATCATCATCATCATCATCACCATCACCATCACCATCACCATCATCACCATCACCATCATCATCATCATCATCACCACCATCACCATCACCATCACCATCACCATCACCATCACCATCACCATCACCATCACCATCACCATCACCATCACCATCACCATAATCATCATCATCATCTCCTTCTTCATCTTCACCTACGTAGTCATATTCTTAACAGACAGTGTCCTCCATGAAACATTTAAGAAATGTCACCACTGATGCATAAAATGTTAAACCATTTCACTGAATAATTTAGAATACAATCAACTCGCGTTAGAACGGCATAAATGATTGAATCCAAGGTGCATTCCCTAAGGCCCATTATAGGGAAAGCAGACCTAAATAGAAGCTCATGGGCATGTTTCCTGATGTATCAATAGGGCTACTTCTTGCTTCCATCAGACCATCCATCACCCCATACTACCCAAACCCATCTCATTTTAAAAGGCGGAAACATTTACTAGCACATTGGCAATACCATTTGTGACCGGCTGTAGCAACACCCACCACTTGTCGGTAATTACATTTTCAGTTATGATCTTTCAAAGTTGAAAATTGGTCCAAGGGGCAAAATGAACATTTTGACATAACTACATGTAGCAAGATAAACTTTTACCCTTTATAATGCAAAATATTTCAACTTGAAATATGAATCCAGAGCGAAGTAATTTATGATTTTGTAAAACAATTTTGCATGGTTTTAATAACTTGTTTATCATATTTGAAACGTCAGTATCTCAGTTTCAACTTAACTCATAATGAGATATAAAAATTATCGTGAAAATGATCCTAAATCAATTGAAATAGGTATCAAATAAAAGCTGGTGAATCACCTGTTCGATTGGTATATAAATCTCAAATTTGTTTTTTTACCAATAAGTGGTGGGTTTAGATGTAGCCTGTCACATTTGTTTATGAGAAAAACAAGTAAAAGACCCATAAATATAAGTTTTCCAAAAAAACAGCTTGTTAAATTCAAATTCTACAACACTAGTTGTGATTGTTTGTAATGTTTGGTATTAAATGCAATGGATGTTTTCGTTTTCATGTGATTTAGCTGAAATCTTGTCAAATATCAGAACATAAAATTCAACGTCATCTGAGCGTGCACTAACAAAAGTGGGTTATGTAACAGCTGTTGTTGAATCTTATATATATTTTTTTTTTTTTTTTTTTTTTTTTCTTTTATAGGCAATTGTTCGAATTTGTATGTAACTTTTTTTATAACAGGGACTGCCTCGACAGAACCTTACGGTTTTATTTGCAGTTACCCAATTCACTTCTATTGATTCACTTTTTATAATATGTAAACATTTGTTTTCATTTTGTGTGTTGTTTTAGTTTGTTTTGTTTTTTGTTTTTTACAATGTATATAATCTGTATTTTATACTCTATGGATTTGAATTGAAATAAACTTGAAATCTGATACTATGCCCGCTTTTATGAGTGTGAATCAAATGAAGTTTCATACGGTATATGGCAGCCTCCAGTGTTCAGTCAAAACAGATGATAGTGGTTTCAAAAAACATTATTTCCATTATTAGTGATACCCAAGAGAAAATTATGCAACTCAAAAGTGAAGGGAATTCATATGCACTTATAAGTAACAGGAGGCGAAAAAGTCAGCATTTGGCTCGTTTCCTTTTATGTATCATGATGAATGATCATTGTTGTTATCATTTCAAATATTTGTTATAAAGCGCATAAATGGGATTTTCATGTGATTTAGCTGAAATTTGTCAGATCTATACAAGAACTGAACCTTTCCTTAACTCATTTTGGCAATGTTACTACATGTGTAGATCCCTTTAATGGATCATGATGAAGGATCCTTGTTGTTATCTCCCCCCCCCCCCCCCCCCAATTGATGTTGTTTTCTAGGCAGAAAAGCTCTTGAGGGGTGACTCATCTTCTCTCGTCCAGACGTTGTCTGTCTACGCCTGTAGATGATTCATCGCCTAACATTCAAAACAATTCCATGGGGGGTTTTCTCACGGTTCAGAAACAGGTCCATCGTAATCACGTTTAGCAATCCTTATTCTTTAGTAAC
The DNA here is from genome assembly GCA_037951105.1 of Echinarachnius parma. NCBI lineage: Eukaryota > Metazoa > Echinodermata > Echinoidea > Clypeasteroida > Echinarachniidae > Echinarachnius > Echinarachnius parma. Next base: position 5,649 of record JBAMJV010007203.1, read on the forward strand.
TTAAGATATGCTTGTATACGTACATGTCTATGGAGTTGATGGATGAAAATGAAGATATAAATGTTGATGATGATGGTCCATGATTCATCGCCTAAAAATTCAAAACCACTCCGTTCAGAAACAGCTCAGTCGTAATCACGTTTAGCAATCCTTATTCCTTAGTATCTTAATAAAATAAGCTTGTACATGTATGTACATGTATGGAGATGATGAAACATGAAGATGTTCAAATTGAGGATGTTATTGTTGATGATTATGGTCTATGATTCATCGCCAAACATTCAAAACCACTCCTCTAGACAGGGGTTTTCTCGCGGTTCAGAAACAGCTCCATCGTAATCACATTTAGCAATCCTTATTCTTTAGTATCTGATCGTAAGCTTGTACATTGTATGTACATGTACATGTACATATGGAGATGATGAAAATGAAAATGTTAATGCTGATGATGATATATCGCCAAACATTCAAAACTACTCCAAGGGGGGCTTTCTCACGGTTCAGAAAACAGCTCCGTCTTAATGATGTTTAGTAAACCTCAGTACCTGATCGTAAGCCTATATGTACATGTATGAAGAATACAGATGTTAATGTTGATGATGATGGTCCATGATTCATCGCCAAACATTCAAAAGAACTCCTCTAGAGAGGGGGTTTCTCACCGTTCAGAAACAGCTCCATCGTAATCACGTTTAGCAATCCTTAGAACCTAATCGTAGATATGGAGATGATGAAAATGAAGATGTTAATGTGAAACCAGTAAAGTGTCTAACTCCACGAAAATTACTTGGAGCTTCCACATTTCTCTTCTACCGTGTTGTTTGACTTATGGTAAGAGAAGAATAAAATCGGGTTAGATTTTTTTAAATGCCCCTTTAGTATGACGATATCTATCATTGATAATCATTCAGCTCAAGAGCGTTAATGAACGGTCATAAACCTCAGACACGTTATACAGTAATTCGTTGTAAAAGCTGACGCAAATTTTCGCTTTTTTAACCAGGAAAGCAGTGTTCTTTTTCAATGAAACTTTCACACATCATTTGAACATATCTTACAATGATTTTGGTATATAGGATTGAAGTCTCAAATGTAATTTGGGGCAATATCTGACACTTTACAGGTGCACCTTTAATGCTGATGATGATGGTCCATGATTCATCGCCAACAAATTAAAACCACTCCTAGAAAGGTTTTCATCCAGTACAAAACAGCTTTCATCGTAATCATGTTTATCGAGTGTATCTGATTCTAAGCTTCATTACGTATATGTATGTTACATTGATGATGGAGATGATGAAAATGAAGATGTTGATGTTGACGATGATGGTCCATGATACATCGCCAAATATTCAAAACTACTTTGAGGGGAGCTTTCTCTCTGTTCAAAAACAGTTCCGTTGTAATCATGTTTAGCAATAGCATCTGATCATAAACTTCATTAAATGAATGTTGATGATGGAGATGATGATAACGGAGATGTTAAAGGGCATCAAGCGTGGGGATGCTACATAGCGGGTCGCCATTTTGAACTGGGCTAGTTTGCGCGCACCGCATGACACTAAGCTAACGTGCATTACGCACCGTGCGCAACGCGTATGCAAGATGGCGCCGCGCATCTCATTTGACGAATCTGAACTACTTTTAATATTGATGATGATGATCCATGATTTGTCGCCTAAAATGTAAAAGCACTCATAAGAGGGGAATGTGGGGGGGCTTTCTTACACCCCTGACACAGCTCTGTTGTAATGTTTTGCAAAAATACATACATAATCTGATCATAAGTTTCTTGAAATGCACATGTGTGTGTACACTGATGTATTATGTACATGGTGTACATGTTATGATAATAATAGATATATAATGGTGTTGGTGATTCACTGCCTGAAATCTAAAACCACTCCCTGAGGGATTTTTCACGGTTTTAAAATCTGCCACAGTCACGTTTGCATAAATCCGCCATCTGTGCACAAATATATGATATAGGGATGATATCCATTACGATCATGTTTTGCATACATTGATGATGAAGATGATAATGATGATTATTACTATGATGATAATGATGATGCTGATGATGCTGATGATGCTAATGATGATGATGATGATGATGATGATGATGATGATGATGATGATGATGATAATGATGTAAATTATGATCATCATATTGATTGTTGTTGATGATGACAAAGACGATCAAATGACAATGATGAAGATGATGACGATGATGATGATGATAATGACAGTGATTTTATTTATTATTTTTGAGCGTGACTAATATCTGACCTGCACAATTGCTCTTTTTGCCAGAAATACTTACATTCTTATGTGACTTTCCAAGGTTCTTTTGATCATTTCCTTGCTCTGGAAAATGCATTATTATGACTAATTTGTGTGCATATGATTGCAATCACAATGTATACATAATCGTGAATGAAAAAGAGCAAAGGAAAAATGGGCCTTCCCCAGGATTTGAACCCAAGACCTCCAGATTGCTAGACCGGTGTAAACAAATTGTGTAAAATGCAGTGCTTGAAATTATTAGCTCAGTCCCACTGGCCCGGAGCTACTAAAATTACATTTGGTCCACTAAATTTCTTTGATCCTAAATTACACTGGCCTGAAGGGGCAACGAAATATAACATAAACTATGACCAAGGCATTAGACTGCATTCATGTACATTGTACTTCTTGCTGCACCAATATGATGTATGACTGCAATCACGTTTGATGCATGGCAGTGCACTTTCATGGGTTGATGTGAGATACAGGCAATATAGTATGCCTGACAGGAATTTTAACCAGTTACCTATGAAATACTATATATTCCCAAAAACAAACAAAACCTGTTTCCATGCTTCTATTGGTATTACAAATACAACAAGGTATGAGAGAACCACTAAAGTTCTAAGTTACAAGTATTGTGGATTTGGGCAATGTTACTAGAAGTAGCCCAATCGGGCAAGCAAAAATAAAGCTTCTGAATATTTTAAGGGGCAGGAAACCAGAATCTGGTAGCCCGAAACTTAATAAACATTCCAAACTATGTTGTTGAGTCTGCTGCTATGTCAGCAGATACGTAACCCGCTTTTGTTAGACTTAGTGCATGCTCAGATGATGTGGCATGCAGTACTTACATGTACCATTGGAAGTCATGGCAGCCTCCATCGGTCAGTTTTACCCATTGACTTTAGGAACAATATGACTATGGGGACAATTTCGATCATTACCTGGTCATATGACATCCATTAAGCATGGACGTTTCACACATCACTCAGTGGATATATCGGATCACAGATATACAGTATTTAACCTACCATTTGCTAGTTTTTGCAACAACAAAGTTACTACATGTAGATCCCTTTAAAATAATTGTAGAAACTTTTTCAGAAGATGGAGGACAAAGTAAAAGCTGACCCCAATCAAGGAGTAATCGATCTCAAGGTAACAATTTGTATGTACAGTATTGTGTATTTTGTTCTCATCCACTCTATTAAAGCCCTTGTCACACTGAAGCGGACAGCATAAACTTTCAACCGGCGGAGAGCAAAATTTCCAATCCATTCGTCTCCGCTCATATGCGTTTCTTGTTCGGCAAATGCGTTCCTTGTCAGGTGATGTCCGTTGTTTAATCCGGCGGAAAGTTTTGTGCATGCAGCAATGGAGACAACTTCCACCACCAGATAATTTGATTTTTGCAAAATTTCTATCCGTTTACGCTATCCGGTGATATGTGACAGTGGCCGCGCATCAGCTGGTACAGATAATTATTTGTAATCACCTGATATTAACCCTCATTATCTGGGATACATCGACACAAAATTGTTGCTTAAGTCCTACAGTAACCCATTGCCTACCGGTACGTAGTTGACCTTGTATTAAAGGGATCTAGTAACTTTGTTGACATGACATGTGCAATTGAAGTGATGAACGGTTGACAAAATGTGTATTTGTGTGATCTGATAATGTCCACTAGGCAATGTGTGAACATTTCTTGTTGAATGAAAGGATGTTACATTGTATATGGCCGAGTAATGGGTGAAAATGCAAAGTGATATTCGCTAACTCATTGCACTGACTTTGTACACAGTTATAACTTTCCAGTGGATAATCAAAAATCTGAACTCTTCAACAAACTTACTAAATATCAAAATGCATAAACCCTTTCTATGATTATATTGGTCAATCAAATACAACAATGTATGAGAGACCCACTAGAGTTCTAAGTGAGTTTTGTGGAACTGGACAATGTTACTAGATCCCTTTAAAGTGGCCTAGCATCAGCTTGTACTGATAATTATCTGTAATCACCTTGTATATTAATCATTATCTGGGATCCATTGACACAAAACTGTCAATTAAATCCTAACCCATTGCCTACAGGTACCGAGTGGACCATGTATTAAAGGTGGTTCGGATCCGTAAATCAGATGCGCGGTGCCATCTTGCGAACACCTTGTGCACGATGCGTAATAAACACTGGCTCAGTGTTACGCAGTGCGCACAACCTATCCCAGTTGGACCCGGTTCGGATTCGTAAATCAGATGCGCGGTGCCATCTTGCGAACGCCTTGCCCATGATGCGTAATACACACTGGCACTGGTGTTTATAATGCAATGTGCACAACCCTAACCCAGTTCAAAATGGTCCACGGTGTACTATGCCCATGCGTGACAGACTTTAGCTCTATTAATATGGGAATTACATAGTGTACAAAATCTAGGAATAACTATATGGGATAATGAAACCCTTATTACGTGAGGCACGTACATGTATGAACATACCATCATTAATTAAGCCCCAATTAATATACTTGGGACAAGTACAGTACACTGTACTTTACATGAGGGCATAATGACAGCCAATTATACACTTGTCGTTTGGTTCTTGAAAGCACTATACCTGATGCTCAAAACCTGCACTGTATTGGTCTGCAGGCCTGCTTTAATATGAATATTACTGTATATATATAGTCAAAGTCAAACCTGTCTTAGTGGACACCTGTCTATAGATAGCAGCCAACTTGCTAATAGTGGCCATCAAAAAATTATCCCCTCCAGAAAAAAAAGATTGTTGTGAAACCTGTCTATAGAGGTTACCTCTCTAGTACTGGCTACTTTTCTTGTTTCTCTTCTAAAGGTGGTCACTATAGGTACATGTACATGTTATCAACTATCTTGTTTAAATAAATACATTATATTGGTTTAAAGAAAACAATATTAAGAAATTTGGTACAGCAAAATTACCTGGATATTTAAAAGGGTTTGTTACACATCAGTGCTATTTATATTTATAACAAGATTATTATTTGTTTTCCCAAAGGAGCGCACAGACTGGGCAATAAGGGGCAACTGCCCCCTTACATACTTCCTGACCCCGACCCCCACCGCCTCCCTAACCCCTCCCCCATCTAAGGATACGGACATCGCTGTTTTAAAGTGATCAATTAACTTCATTTAGGGTTTTTCCGCATTTGATATTTGAGACTTCAACCATAGACCAATATCATTGCAAGAATCTTCTGAATAATGAGTGATACGTTTCATAGAAAAAGAACACCTTTTTCCCCAGCAAAAAATAGTGGTAATCTTGTCAGATTTTATCCTCTACGGCCCACTTATTTTGACTATTTTGAGTAACCCTAACTTTTGACAGGCATACAATCAAAATTATATCTATACTATGGGAGACATTTGAAAAAAATAAAAACCTATTTAATTCTTCTGTTACCAATTGTAAGCAAAACAACAGGGTACAATAGAAATATGAAAGCTCTATGTCATTTTGGTAGAATTTGACTAAGCTAATACTGTACGTCACTTTAATAGTGTGCATCTAGTCTGACCTTTTCACTTAACTTCTCAAAAAAAATATCCATGTCCGCCGCTATCATTACCAGATCCATTACCTAGGTATATTAATACCCGTTCTAGAGCTCTAGTATAGCACACTTACTACTACATACAGTACACGTACAGGTACATGTATACCACAGTGATGGACAATCCTGGTATATATACTGCAATCCAATGCTAGATATTATCTTGTTTGCCTTGTGGCACAGATGGGCAAAGTAAGAACAAGAATTTTTTTCAAATTCTAGTGGCCCGAATCCCGAATCTGGTGGCCCCAAATGAAAAACGGATAACAAATTCTGATACATTTGGTTGAATGTTTAAATTCAAATTCAAGGATTTATAGAAGTGCAGTTTTATGAATACAGGGCCCAGTACTGTTGCAGAAAGTATGATCTATCTATTGATAAGTACAGAGAAGCAGGTAATAGTGCAAGAGACTTAACAGGCTATTTTTAACCCACTCGGGATGAAGTGGTAGCATGACGGAAGAGGGTGTTTGGGAAAGATGGAAGGGAGCATTTAAAACTGCAACCTAGTATTATAAGCCCTCCTCCACCCTTCTTGTACCCCTTCCCTCCATCCCCATATCCCCTTTCCATCCCTCTATCCCCCTCCCCTGGCCTCTCCTTCCCTTTCCTCCCCTCCTGTCTCCACCCCTTCCCACCCTATCCTCCCCTCCCCCTTCCCAAAAGAACGATTCAGATTAGGAGGGGGTGTTTGAGATGGATGGAGGGGGTCATTTAAAAATGCATCTAGTACTAGTTATAAGCCCATTTTCTGTCTGTCCATTCCCTATCCCTCCCCCTCTCCCTCCCCTCCTCCTCTACCTCCCCTCCCCCTCCCCTCCCATTCCCCCTCCCCCCTCCCCTCCCTCCCCTCCCTCTCCTCTGACCTTCCACTCTTTCTCCTCCTTCCCAATAGAAAATTTGGGATTAAAAGGTAAGAGTGAAGATGAAGAATGAATAATAATGATAACAATAACTTGCATCTATAGCGCTTAATACCTGATGTTTCTAAGCCAAAGTATTATTACCCATGGTCATCAGGTACAGTTCAAACCCACACAATGATATTGCATACTTTCTCAACTCCCTGGGGAGCATACTAGCCATATGCTGCCAATGGCGCGAAGGCTAATTGACACCCAACCATGGTACCCATGAAGAGGAACAGGGTGGTGGGGAGGGATGGAGGGGGTCATTTAAAAATGCATCTAGTACTCCATCCCCCCATCCCACACCCCCCCCCCCCCCCCCCCCCCCCCAATCCTCTCCCCTCCTTCTTCATATCCCTCTTCCATTTCCTTCACTAAATTAAATGAATAGCAAAAGAAGAAGATATATGGGGGGAAATCCATAACATTTTTAAAGAGAAAGAGAGATAGAATGCAAAAAAGAAAGAATGAAAAACATACATGTAAAGAAAGAGAGATATGTAAAGAGGAAAAGAATAATGAAATATATCCGTGTAAAGAAAGGGAGATATAAAGAGGAAAAGAATGAATGAAATATCTATCAAGACGATCAAAATAAAGAGAAAAGGAAAGGGAGCGAACATGAGACAGCAACAGGGAGAAAATATTGATGGAATGCTCCGATGCGGCCAGATGTTTTGCATGAAAAATAAAGCATCAGACTCACCAGGGAAATCCATGCCTTAAAGGTACTCTTGAGTTTTGGTTAAATGCTGATTTATGTTGTGGCATTGTCTCGTAACCCAATGGCCCGGATTCACAAAGCAGGTTTGTAGGAGGTTTGTACAAACCATGGTTTATCCATGGTCTACATCTATGGAGTGCCATTTGTAAACTGATGGAGAAAGAATGTAAACTCCTTACTTGTTAACAATGTCGATGGTACACATTTACAAAATGCACCAAATAAATGTTTGTCTTCTCACATGGTGAAATTTGCTGGTTAGCAAGCACTAACAGTCATTATCATTAGAAATTATAAATTGTTTTACTTGTTTACGAGCAGCACTCCATACATGTAGATGTAGACCATGGATAAACCATGGTTTGTACAAACCTCCTACAAAGGTGCTTTGTGAATCCGGGCCGATGTGTTTTTCGCCACGTACTGTCATGTATCGCTGTGTATTGTCACGTATTGCCACGTATTGCCAATGTCACATATCGCCACATATTGCAACTGATTAGCCACAAAATTGCCACCGAATAGCCTTGTTGCACTGCATTCCACAAAAATGCCAATGCGTGCCTCTTTACGGGTGTGTGTGACACTGGATATATCAGGGAAAAACATTCAGGACTGGTCAAAAAAATAAACAGGCTGGGGTCTATGGAGAATCCATGTTATACCAACATCAATCAGTCTTAACCCGTTCAGGACTAGTCCCGAAAATACTCGGCAGGAGTCTATGGAGAATGCATGTTATATTACAAAAATCAGTCCGTCCTGAATGGGTTAAAGGGGTTCAGGCGATCTAGAGTATCGATTGGCTATTCTGAAATATCTTGGCATGCCGCATAGTCTGTTTTTGTATACAAACTGTACTAAATATTGATTGAAACATGTACATGTACATGATTGTATTCATAGCCCTTCCACAGTTTTGTCTAATTGCAAAATATGTTTGCTTTGAAAGGTAATAGGAAATTTATTTTACACGACTTTTTTCACAAAATAATGTATTATATTCATTTTCATACGAGCATGTTGTAAACTTGATTGGTTTATTTGAAGCTTTAACCATTCTGAAAAAATGGCTGCCTTGTTTGCAACAACATGCTTTGCGTTAAAGGGATCTAGTAACTTTGTCCAAATCCTCAAAATGCAATTGGAATTCTAGCGGTTCCCTCATCCCTTGTTGTTTTCGTATTAACAATAGAAGCATGGGACAGATTTTGTTTTTTTGAATTTCCCTTTCGTTAAGAAGATTTACGATTGAAGTGTTCAGATGTTAAACTATCCACTGGATAGTCGTAACTGTGTACAAAGTCAGTGCAATTAGTTAGTGAATATCACTTTGCATTTTGGCTCATTACTCAGCCATATAACGTCCATTTAACTTTTAATTTTCACACACTATACCCAGTGGACATATCAGAAAACAGCAATAAACATTGTATCAACCATTCATCACGCTTTGCATTTAACAAAATTATCTAGCGGGACAAGAGTTTGTGGATAACATTGCATGATTAGACCAGCCAACCAAATTACACATAATTGCAAGTGAACAGTTATCCTACAAATTATGTAAATAAATGTGTCATACAAACTAAAATTAAATGACACATTTGATAATAACTTCTTTCATCAATTTACAGAGAATATTGCTTGTACATGTACCTGCGGAGATATTGAACATCTCATTTTTATGTGGTTTTTTCATTTTCATAACTGCGCTACATCTATTTTCTTCCTTGAAAACATCGATTTTCTCATATACATTTGTCCTTCAACTTTTAAAATCTCCTCTTCCTCCTGATATTTCTGCCAGACATTCATCCCCCTCATCATCCTCCTGTTCATCCATCACTTCATCCTTTAAATCATCATATCTCCCTCCTGGCCTCCTCCTCTTCTTTATTATTATCTGTATCTTCCCTTTCCGCCTTCTCCTCCTCATTGTCTTCCACTTTTTCCTCTTGCTCCTATTCATCCCTTTCTTCATCCTCCTCCTCTTCATCATTGTCCTCTCCTTCCACCTCATCCTCTTCCATCTCATCCTCCTCCTCTTCTTCATCCGTGTTCTTCTCTTATTCTTTATCATGCATATTCCTCCTTCTCTTCCACTTTTTCCTCTTACTCCTGTTCATCCTGCTCTATCCCCTCCATCTCCTCCTATTCCTCTTTCTCCTCATCATCCTCCTCCTCCTTCTATTCCTCTTTATCATGCATAATCCTCCTCCTCCTCATCCTCCTCCTCCCATTCCTCTTCCTCCTCCTCCTCTCCCCCCTCCTCCCCCTCCCTCCTCCACACTCCCTCCTCCTCCTCCTCCTCCTCCCTCCCCCTCCCCCCTCCTCCACCACCTCTACTTCATCATCCTCTTCTTTTTCCAACTTCCCTTTTAACCCCCCCCCCCCCCCCTCCTATCTTCCTCCTCCTCCTCTCCCCCTTCCTCCTTCTCCTCCTCATCCCCCAACTCTCTCATTTCTCATTTCCTTTCATCAGGACCCTATCAACAAGAATGTTATATACAACAATTGCCAAACTATGTTTCCAGTCGCCCATCCCTGCTAAATGTACCTCATGACGCTCATACCCGTTATAATACGAGTGCGTGGGTTTCCGTCGGCGCGGCTTATTGCATCACACGACTCACCGCCATAATTTGATTCTCACACCGCTCTTCCTGTCAACGTGCTATTTAAAGGCCTCCTTCAGCGGGTAGCTCTTTCCCTCCACCAAAACTGTAATTCCCAATAACTTAATACGCAAGATGCCAGGTCTCCGTAGGCAAAGAGTAAAGAACTAAATGCCAGTGAAAATTAGGTTTAAATTCAACATTTCCGGCACATTGCTTTTGTTCATTCAAAAGCTCTTAGAAATAAATGCATGCACTGCAGCCAGGCTCAGTCTGAACATTTAATCAATTCTTGATTGAATATTTTCACGTTCATGATGCAATTATTCAATTCAGGGGTTTTTTTTAAAGATAATTTGATTTTAAACTTTGGCTAGAGCATATATGTTAGATTTACAGAAGATGTCACGAACCGTCTCCATAAAAAACACAATCTACATACATGTATACACACTACTTTTCTATTGTTCATTATACGTATTCATCTAAGAAAATGTTGACGCTATGTCTAAATATTTATTCACTTTATAAAATTTGACAAAATGTCTTGTATTAAGATTTTAACAATATAATTGGACAATACTGTATATTCTAACTTTGTTTTAACCTATTGAAAACTGGTCCTGATAAAAATGATGCATGGACCTAGAACGGAGAATGCATGTCATATATGACAATTAAAGTGATCAAATAACTTTATTATTTTTCCCCAAAAGTAACGTTTGAGACTTCAATCATATATCAATTTCATTGTAAGATTCTTGAGAATGATATGTGAGAATATCACAAAAAGGAATAAATTTTACTTAGTGAAAACTGAGAAAGTCAATGTCATTTGATCCCGATCATTTGCGTGAAGTATCCAAATTTGGTTACTATGGACGATTGAGTATCCAAATTCAGATAGTCCAAGTGATTTTGTATGAATTTTTATACAGTTAAAGGATCACTTTAAATAATCTTGAAGCGGTTGGTTAAAAAATGTAATTTTACAATTTGCCAAATTTAACTATCTGAAAAGAAAATCTGATGGGATACGTCATACTATTAATCTGAAAAAACTAAATAAATACCATTAAAAATCAATTTCCTTGGTTCAAGGGAATGGCGAAGCGGGGGGGGGGGGGGGGGGGGGGGGGGGGTGGGTGTGAGGAAAATGTATTACTCATGCAAAGGTAAAACACTTCACGCAACACTCTATGCAAGTTTGATAATATAGCCACCACTTGAGATAGGAGGTACTGTATACATTACATGTTGTTTGCTTTTAGCACAAGCTAGGGCACTTTTCCAAACACGATGGTATGAGCCTGTTGATTGCATTTAAAATTTGTGGGAATATCACTTCATTGCATTGCATTGTGGGCAGCCCACAATCTGTTTTGTACCGCCATTTTTTGTGTTTCTTTTTCCAATAGCACTTCATTTCTTTGGCCATATCATGACATTTCTCACACAACTCAGTGTACATATATGTGATCGGCTATAGCAAAACCCGGCACTTGTCAGTTAAAAATCAAAATGTAGATTTTCATACTATTACAAAGGCCTCATCACAAGCTTTCATTTGATGCTTTGTTCTAACTAATTGGTCAATAATTGGCGAAGATTTGATTGTTTAAATTTTACAACCATAGGTCTTTTACACACATTGTGTCAAACTTAAATTGCCAATTTCTTCAAAACATGAATTACCAACAAGTACCGGGTTTTGCCATAGCGGGTCACATATATTTACACATTGTGCTTTTTGACTACAGTAACAAACATTTTATCAACCCAATGTCAATTTTTGCATGTGATGACATAAATGGTACCCTGGGGTACCAAATGAAAATCCGCCATTTTGTTTAAATATTTATTTATTTTTCAGGGCTGTACACTGGGGTACCAAAGAGTGTAAAATTATTTTCGTTATGCTTTATTTATGTTCAAAATGCTCTCTTTGCGGCCGGGGGTAGCGTGCATACGAGCGCTGCATGCACAACGCACACCAGCGGCGTCCATGATTGCTCTGCGGTACGGTTGTACTTCGGGTAGACACAAGATGGCGCTACACAACGCGGGATACCGGGGTCTAACGGTACCCCGGGGTACTGCGTGTGTCATCATGTGTCAATATAAACTGAACACAAAAAGTAACTACCCCCCTAAACAACAGCTCATATTTTCATAACCAAGAATCGTTTTAAGATTTTGTTTCGCCAAAATATTTATATGGTAGTTAGGAAAACAATATGTAAAAATGAGAGGTAACCATTAATCCACATGTGGTTGAGTAAGCACACATTTAAGAGAAAATAGTAATATTTCAAAATTCGCAAAATTGGACAATGTTACTATGTCCCTATAAAGGTGCACCTGTAAAGTGTCAGATATTGCCCAAAATTACATTTTAGACTTCAATCCTATACCAAAATCATTGTAAAATATGTCCGAACGATGTGTAAGAGTTTCATTAAAAAAGAACACTGAGCTCCAGCTTTTACAACGAATTACTGTACAACGTGTATGAGGTTTATAACCGTTCATTAACGCTATTGAGCTGAATGATTATCAATAATAGATATCGTCATACTAAAGGGGCATTTACAAAAATCTAACCCTTTTTTATTCTTCTCTTACCATTTATAAGTCAGACAACACGGTAGAAGAGAAATGTGGAAGCTCCAAGTAATTTTTGTGGAGTTAGACACTTTACTGGTTTCACTTTAAGATTCTTAAATATATACAAAGTCCTTTCAAATGTTCTGGATGGAGGTTTTCCTTTCTCTTTCATTTATCTGCGAGAATAACCAGGAAAGGCAGAAACGGCATTTCCCAGGAGTGCACTTACTTTGCAATGCAAGTTTCGACAATACGCCACCCAGAGAGACCAACTTAAATTGAATTGAAGGAGGGTTTTTTTTCATGATGTGCATGGAAAAGTATGGCAAAAAAAAAAAAATCATAGAGCACGCTTTGGCTCCAGACTTATCGTTAGCGTAAGCCGAGGGAGATATGGGGGATATTACGAAGATTTGATAAATGGACGTTTCAGCCGGCCGAACATGTTGCTGACTAGATTTATGAGTTTACAAGCCCCCTATCAAGCCGGCATCGGATTATTATAGTCATGGCCCACAAACGTCACGAACCTAATTTCCATCCTTCCGTATATATCTAACATTTTCTCTAGTTATCTCATTCTCCTGTTTCTGTTGTAAACATATTTTGTCATCCCCTCAATTTCATGGTATTCTTTCTTCTCCCTCTTTTTGTTTCTCTTCTTATTATTCTACTTACCCTTTCCCATTCTCTTTTTTCTTCTTTCCTTCTTTCTTCCTATATATAAACTGAGCGCCAAAAGAAACTTATCACTTGTTCAGAGCGGCGCTCACTAAAATCCATATTAGCATCAAATTGAATCATTAGTCAGGTTCATTATGTAAAGTTGTAAACTTTTTTGGGGGATTTGTAAACCTATACATTTTTGGAATCTGTGTAGTATAAGAAGTCAGAAAACCAATGTTTACAATTTGCCGGAAGCATTTATGGCGGCCATCTTGGATTTTCAAAATGGCCGCCATTACAATAGGTGTTTCTCAATATCTCAGCTTCCAGGTGGCTTATAGTAATGATTTGAACGGCTAAACATATGTTTTCAGGGATGGGGAAGATAGTGGTACAATGTAAAATAAGATCAAGATAACCGCAAAGCGGCCATCTTGGATTTTCAAAATGGCCGCCTTGAAAATCAGTGTTTTTCCATATTTCAGCATTCAAGTGGCTTAGAGTAAAGAATTGAACGGCTAAACATATGTTTTCAGGGATGGGGAAGACAATGGTACAATGTAAAATAAGTCAAACATAACCACAAAGCGGCCATCTTGGATTTTCAAAATGGCCGACTTGAAAATCAGTCTTTTTCATATCTCAGCACTCATCATCTAAGTGGCCTAGAGTCATGATTTCAATGACTAAACATACATTTTCAGGGATTTGGAAGCCAGGGGTATGAATTAAAATAAGCTTCACACAACCACAAAGCGGCCATCTTGGATTTTCAAAATGGCCACCTTGAAAATGCATTTTGTTTCATGATTTTAATCGCTAAACATACATTTTCATGGATGAGGAAGCCAGCGATTTAGAGTAAAGTAAGCTTAAAATGATATAGATTATAATGTAAGTTCATTATAACAGATGTTCTTAATTGTTCAAAACCACTAGAATGTCTAGATAGCTTCTTGACAGATTTATAGCAGAGTCCTTGCATTTCATCATCCTCATCACTGTCACTGGTCGGCAACATGTCATTCCTAGAGTCTTCGTCATTCTGGCACTGATTGGACGTACACGAGCATACGTCGGAACAGGCTGCTCAGGTCCTACTTATTAGCGTGAACAAGTGCAAAATACTGCGACAAGCGGGGAGAAGTGCGAACCTGCTGTGTCCTTGTAATAGCCACGCTGCAGCAGATCCCGGAGGTGGTGCAGAGCAATGCCTGCCTGACCCCATAATGTGCATGGTTCTGGACTCGTTGGATGTGCTGCTTGAGATGCAATGCTGACATATCCACCTGCTTTGAGGTAGACTTGCAGCCAGGTTGCCTTGCTTGTGTGAGAGAACTGTCCCGTGTTGTCTTCCTCCTTGAATGAATGGAAGGCTGGTAAAGCCTTTGCTCTTTCTGAACCTCGAGCTGTCTATTTTGGCTGCACTGAGACCACTACGGACGCCATTTCTCAGCAGAACGACATAGTGTGCTATGACCGACTCTGCATCTATCAGCGCGGCATTGTGTATGAGCAGTGTATCCGCCTCTTCATGATTGTTGTCCTCATTTTTCAGCTCACTGTTGATCCTCCCTACATTCTGTGGCAGATGTCATAATCAGCGGTGACG
Source organism: Echinarachnius parma (assembly GCA_037951105.1). Classification (NCBI taxonomy): domain Eukaryota; kingdom Metazoa; phylum Echinodermata; class Echinoidea; order Clypeasteroida; family Echinarachniidae; genus Echinarachnius; species Echinarachnius parma. The sequence goes on from JBAMJV010007203.1 coordinate 20,672, forward strand.
AGCCTTGGTTGCACTCCAGTGCTTTTGCTGCAAGATACTCAGTCAGGTCAGCCTCCGTTCTGAAATGGGAAAGGAACCGGGTAATCGGGATGTGATTGATGTTGGTGTCATCTCTGATCTGATAATGGATCAGATCCTTCCCTTCACTCTGTTTCTCCCTTGTGGTACTCTTCAGGAAATCAGCTCTGTATGTCTCAAACACCAGAATGATATAATCACAGTCTATTGTGAGTGTCATCAGTATGGTATTCAAACATTCACTGAGGTATTTGACTGTCACTACCAGATTAATATCTCTGATGAGATCATTTTGGTGTATGACACATACGAGCCTGATTCCCAGAAGAATACCACAAGAGAGGAACAGAGACAAGGAGAGTTTCTGATCCAATATAATATATCAGAGAAGACACCAGCATATCACATTCCAATTATGAGCCGTTTCTTTCCCACGATAAAATGAAGACTGATCCGACTGCGTATATGGCAGCAAAAACACTGGCGTTCAACCAACATGACCGAACATGGTGGCTCAGCGGTTACAATGTCCGCCTCATGCATGGGAGGTCCCGGGTTCGATCCCAGACCGGGTCATACCAAAATGGTACATTCTGCCTTCTAGCCAGCCGCTTGGCATCTATAGAATGGAGAAGGGAATGTTAATCACACGATTTACCAGAGGACTGGCCAGCCCCTTCTGTAGCTTTTGCTACATTTAGTAGACGTGTGGCCTAGGGCAAATGAATCGCCGCCTTATATGCCAACATTGGCAAAGGAAGGTCTTTAACTTTTAACTTTTTAACATCCTACATGACCAGGGCTCGTCAACGCTGGATTTTGCATCTGCCACAGGGCATATTAGGAGCAACAGATCACAAAGAGGCAAAGTGGCTTTCTTTACATACACTGATGTTCTTGTGCTGGTCATGGCACCATTCCTTTGCTGAGAAACCGTCCACATCGATGCCTTCCGGAGTAGTCTAAGTACAGCAAATATAGGCAGCTCTAGGACCAGAAATGCAAATGATATTCTAGCCTATCACGCATTCACAGGGGCAGACAACACAGGACGGTTCTCTTGCGTAGGCAAGGTAACCAAGCAGCAACTCTAGCTAAACAGGAGGATAAGTCATCAATGTAGTTACTTTCAAATGCCGCTGAAGTAACGGAAGATCGGCTGTCATCACTTGCTACATTGGGCTGTACTGCATACGCACTATAAAATGGCATCGATATTGCATCCTCGAGTTGCGATCTATGTTCCAAGCAGCACATTCACTGAGTCCAGATCCGGGCCACATCATGAGGTCAAAAAAGCATTGCTCAGCAGGATCCACTGGATCCACTGCAGCATGACTTCTACAAAGACACATCAGCTGATCAGGTAAATCCGGTCCTCCCAACCTTCAAGGCCATCATCGAGATGATGAGATGCCAGTGCAGAGACATTGATGCTCTTGTAGGACCAATAATTTACCATGCATAATACAGCATGAACTCAGTGCTTGAATGAAGAGGACTCTCGGAATAACATGTTGCCGACCAGTGATAGTAATGATCATGATGATGATAATGACATGTAAAGATTCTGCTATAAAGTTTTCCAAGAAGCGACCTAGACATGATAAAGTATTGACTTGCTACACATAAAAGTGCCGAGCCATTAATAACAAACATTACGATATAACGAACAAGATAAACTGCTATATTGTTATGGAAGGTTTTTTTAATTTTATTTGTTTTACTTTATACCACTGGCTTCCTCATGTGTGAAAATGTATATTTAGCCGTCTAAATAATGACTCTACGCCCATTGGATGCTAAGATATTGAGAAACAGATTTTCAAAGCGGCCATTTTGAAAATTAAAGATAGCCGCTTTGTGGTTATGTTTATCTTATTTTACATTGTACCACTGTCTTCCCCATCCCTGAAAACATATGTTTAGCCGTTAAAATCATGACTCTAAGCCACTTGAATGCTGAAATATTGAAAACACCGATTTTCAAGGCGGCCATTTTGAAAATCCAAGATGGCCGCTTTGTGTTTATGTTTATCTTATTTTACATTGTACCATTGTCTTCCCCATCCCTGAAAACATATGTTTAGCCGTTCAAATCATTAATCTAGGCCACCTAGAAGCTGAGATATTGAAAAACACCTATTGTAATGGCGGCCATTTTGAAAATCCAAGATGGCCGCCATAAATGCTTCCGGCAAATTGTAAACATTGGTTTTCTGATTCCTTATGCTTTACAGATTCCAAAAATGTATAGTTTAACAAATCCCCAAAAAAAGTATACGAAGCCTAAAATCTCGACATAGTGAACCTGACTACATATTTAGACACAGATAAGTTATCATTCTCCTTATGAAGCATATCTGAAAAATTAAAAGGTTGCTTTTGCAAAAAAAGAGAAATATTTGATGGAATCGTACACGTCACTTTTCAAAAATCACAGAAACTGCTCGCCTTCTACTCGCCTTCCGGGCACGGAGCTCAGTACGGAATTGTAATAGCCAGTCTGGTGGTTACATAACCCGCCTTTGAAGTTGAATGAATTGCTATTGAAAGTTCTGAATAGAACACCTTTTGTGGAGGTTCGCAGCGAGCAGATTATGTGATTTTTGAAAAGTGATCTGTAGCGATTCCATCGCATTTTTCTCTTTTTTGGCAAAAGCAACCTTTTAATTTTTCAGATATGCTTCATAAGGACAATAATAACTTATCTGTGTCTAAATATGATTCAATTTGATGCTATGGATTTTAGTGAGCGCCGCTCTGAAGAAGTGATAAGTTTCTTGTGGCGCTCAGTTTATGTACTTCAACTTCTTTCATTCTGTTACATCTTCTATCTACTTCTCTTTCTTTCTCTTGTTTCTGTGCTTGCCTTTTCTATACTCGTTTTCCTTACTTCATTCTCTTAATCATTCTTAATCTGTCTCTCTCCCTCTCTTCTTATTTCAGCTTCTTCCACTCTTTTACTTATTTCATCTACTACTTCTCTGTCTCTTTCCCTCTATTATGGCCATGCTCTTCATTTCTTTTCCACTCCTTATCTTATTTCCTTCCCTAAATGTCTCTCGCTCTCCCTAACTCTTCTATCTTTCTTACATTCTTTCACCGTTTGTTATCCTACTCCTTCAAAAGTCCACCTAGCATTGCCACCAAATCGTCATTATTTTCTTTTTAACACTTTTTGGTGACTAAAAACAGATCAGCTTTGCCTGCTTGTGAGCCTTGAGTGCAAGGGTAAAACTTTTCTTAAGATGTGAACATCATCCCCAGAAATCCTTGCAGCAAGAGTAAAAAAATTAAAACCTCAACATTTTCACTTTTACATTTTCTGATTAAAGGGCAATGAAACTATGGCTTTCGGCTATTATTATCGTTTAGAGGGTGAACAGACATTTTATTTGATACATTACTTGGCAATTTTGGCCTCCTGGATCCCATGAAATCCTTAGGTGAACATACCCACATTTTACTAATTCTTACGGCGGCAAAAAGTGATGGGAGCGGCCATGTTCTTGTAATTGCCCGACATGCTTTGCAAACTATGACGAGTGTGCTACGGGACGAACAAAAAGCGTTTCACTGATTTGCAGACTCGTCAAAGCATCTACAAGTATTCAGACAATGGTTTCAATAGGTGCTATTGAAATGCATTAGTGCATATCACTGACCGTAAGTCCGCACACACCTAATAATGGCGGCCTCCAGTGTTCGCATGAATAGTGGTAAACCCAATAGAGTTTTCACATATTTCTCCCAAAGCAGAAATCTGAGTCGGAGTTATGTTATATATAATAAAAAGGCATATTACGATGTATCAAGTAGGATAAACTCTATTCTTGAGTTGCATTGCCATTTAAGAACTGATCAGCTTTGCATGCCTGCGCACCTGTGTGCAGGGAACAATTTTTAACACATCTATAGACGGAAAACATCGTACCCAGAAATCCTTGCAGCGAGAAACAAATAATTTAAAGCCTCCAAATCTTCAATTTTACATTTTGTGATTAAAAACTGATCAGCTTTGCATGCCTGCGCACCTGTGTGCAGGGGAAATTTTCTAACACATCTAGACGGAAAACATTGTACCCAGAAATCCTTGCAGCAAGAGTCAAATAATTTAAAATATCCAAATCTTCAATTTTACATTTTGTGATTAAAAACTGATCAGCTTTGCATGCCTGCGCACCTGTGTGCAAGGGGAAAACTTCTCACACATTGACGGAAAACATCATACCCAGAAAAGAGAGTAAAACATTAAAAACGTTTCACACCTACAACATCTATGCCCTGAAAACCTATGTCATTTCATCTCTCCATTTGGCAGGAGTAAAGGAGAACAACTTTTCACACGTTGAAGGAGAACATCAAATCCTTGCCGAGTAAAGAAATAAAAACGGTTCACACCTATACAATATCTATGCCCTGAAAACCTTCTGTCACCTCTCCATTCGACAGCCGAACGACGAAATCTCGCCGGGGACTAGCACGGAGCACCGAGGCGAGAATATACACACAAATCAAGGCAACCGTGATTGCAGACACAAGTTTTCTTCATAGTCCCATGTGTGCATTTGTGAGTTTTGTCAGGACACCAAGACACGAAGCATATGTTGAGGTTGGGGGGGGGGGGGGGTGAGTACACACAAATCAAGGCAAATGTGATTGCAGACACAAGTTTTCTTTATAATCCCATGTGTGCATTTGTGAGTTTTGTCAGGTCACCAAGACACGAACATATATTGAGGGTGGGTGGGGGGGGGGGGGGGGGGTGATTACATACAAATCAAGGCAAACGTGATTGCAGACACTTTCTTAGTCCCATGTGTGCATTTGTGAGTTTTGTCAGGACACCAAGACACGAAGAATATATGTTGAGGGTGGGGTGGGGGGGGGGGGGGGTGAGTACATACACATCAAGGCAAACGTGATTGCGGACACAAGTTTTCTTAGTCCCATGTGTGCATTTGTGAGTTTTGTCAGCACACTGCGACTGCAAACCGTAAGGCAAAGTGTAGGTGGAGGGCTGGGGTGGAGGTTGAGTGAGACAACCGTGATTGCAGACACAAGTTTTCTTAGTCCTTCTGTATGTGTGTATTTGTGCTCGTTTTGTTAGGACACCGGAACATAAACCAGAGGTGTACATTGACTAAGGAGTGGGGGGGGGGGGGGGGTATCACAAAAACAAGGCAAAGGTAATTAGAAATCCAAGTTCTTTAGTCCCATGCAGTGCATCTGAGTATTTAAAAAAATAAGGGGTGTGTACTTATCCATAATCATGCCAAATGTAGGTGGTCACATATCTTTAGTCTAATGTGTACTAAGCCTGGGACAAATATTTCCATTCAAATAATTTGAATAGCTAAACAGCTGTTGGTATTCAAATATGACTTATTTTACAATTATAATATATTTGAATACTAGAACAGTATTGGGAAAGTTACTGAAAGCATCTATATTGGCCAAAATAATTGATCAATAGTGTTGAATATTTAGTAATTGAAAATGGGCTTCCATGGAAAAGTCTGAACCTTAGTAGTCATTGTAATTTTGGCGGGTGCAAACTGTAGCTAGGCTGCTATCTCTGTGCATGAACCCCCCACCCCCCACCCCCCACCCCCCCCACCCCCCATCCCCAATCCCCTTGCTGCCCCCATTTGCCACACCACCAACAACCACTATTAAAATTGTAATCCCTCCAATTCATGATGGACAAAAAATGTATTGGAGAAAATGAAAGAAACTGTTGACACGGTAGATTATTTTCCTCTCTCTCTTTGTTTGATTACTTTCAATTTCTTCTTTATTTTTTTGCAAAGCACGCAATAAGAATCTGGTTCGGTTGAAAGTCCCTGAAAAAAATGAGGTAAAGTATGTGTTCATAACAACCAAGCTAACTGCAGTATGAAACCATCAAGTGTGAGTGATAAAGGGCGTTAAGTCCGTTTTTTGCTAAAATGAGTTATGCACACCATCTTGTAGACCAGAGTTTCCTCTATGGGATAACACATTTGCAGATGATAATTATTTCTCATTTTGTAAAATAGTTATCAAAAAAAATAAAAGAGAGAATGATAAGGGTGTTAAGTAATCTTTTTACTAAATTGATTTATTGTATGCACACCATCTTGTGGATAATACATTGTAGCTTCCTCGTACATGTACAGTATGTGATTACAAAATTTCAGACAATAAGTATTTCTCATTTCTGTTTAAATGTTTTGCCAATAACAAATAAAATAGAGCTGCAGTTGGCTTCTATAAACAGTAAAGGTTGCCAAACGTTAACCGTGATTATCTCTGAAGTACAATAAAGTGACTTAGCACCCTTTTCTCACTCAACCAACGAAATGTAAAGGCCCCTGGGAAATAAAAAAACCATTGCCGGAAATGAGCGCTGGCAAACATAATTGTGGAGCTGTCTATTGCAGTTTACATCAACATTGTGTACTGTATGTAATATTGCTTTTTGCATCATACGGCACAAAAAATATATATGTAGGGAAAGAGAACACACATTTCAATTTCATTTTCAATACTTGCAAGCAGTTGCTTTATGAAGTGAAATCAGACATATACAGATTAGAATTTAGATGCACAATTTGCGTTGGTAATTCATCAAAACGACTCATCATTCATCCTTAATTGCGCACTGTTTTAATCTAGCTAAATTCCCTTTGAGTTCCTGAAATCCCAATAGACTTTGTATACATGTATATAGCCCACCATCATACAGCAAAATATATAGGGGAGGAAAACACATTTCAATTTCATTTTCAATAGTTTGTATTAAAGCAGTTGCTTTTCATTATGAAGTGAATATCAGACGTTCACAGATTAGATACACAATTTGCGTTGGGTAATTCATCAAAACGACTCATCATTCATTCATTCATTCATTCATTGCACACTGTTTTATCATCAAGCTAAATTCCCTTTGAATTTCTGAAATCCCAATAGGCTTTGGACATATCCCATCAGGTTCCTGTAGGTAAAGGGTTTAAAGGGTTCTATTAACTTTGTTGACATGTGCAAAAAGTGATGAATGGTTGATGCAATGTATTGTTGTTATCTCATATGTCCACAGTGTATTGTATGAAAATTTCAAGTCAAATGGACATTGTATGGCCAGGTAATGAGCAAAAATGCAAAGTGATTTTCAGTAACTCACTGCACTCACTTTGTACACGGAAGAAAAACTCGCCCGGAGTTTTTTCTTATCTGAATACTTCAATCATACATATCTTTGTAACGAAAGGGAAATTTGAAAAAACGATACCTGTCCCGTGATTTTATTGTTAATACGAATACAACAAGGTATAAGGGGACCGCTAGAATTAAAATTTTATTTTGAGGATTTGGACAGTGTTACTAAGTCCCTTTAAGGGGATCTACGTAAATATTGTCCAAATCCACAAATCTTACGTAGAACTCTTGTGGTTCTCTCATACCTGGTTGTCTTTATATTACCAATAAAAGCATGGAACAGGTTCTGTTCTTTTAAATTTCCCTTTAACTAAAATAGTTTTCACGTTTGAAGTATTCAGATTTGTAATTATCCACTGGAAAGTTATAAATGTGTACAAAGTCAGTGCAGTGAGTTGGCAAATATCACCTTGCATTTTCACTCATTACTCGGCCATAAATATATATATAGCATCCATTTAATTTTAACGTGAAATGTTCACACAGTACTCAGTGGACATATCGGATCACAACAATACACATTTTATCAACGATTTGTGACTCTTTACACATGTCAACAAAATTTCTTGATCCCTTTAAAATACAGAGAAGGGAATACTGTCGCTTGTTCAAAGAAAGATCTGGCATGCTTTTTTGTATGAATAACGACCATATATAGCATGTCATCCATCAACACAGATCAATACTGATATTTGGCACTACATCTTTCCACAGCAAAATTAAAAATTGAAGTGGAAAATTTGTTGAGGAATACAGATTATTTGCTCACTCTAGCAAGAATCAACAAGAATATTGGTGTGTAATCACCATTAGGACTGTATAAATTAATATTGCCTTCATGAAAAAAATATGGTTTACTTATATCTTGTTCTGAAAAATTGTGAAACATAATTATGGTCCCCGACAAATATTTGAATATTCAAATAATTTGAATAGCTAAACAGCTGTTGGTATGCGAATATTACTTATTTTACAATTTAAATATATTGGGAAAGTTTTTTAAATAAGGATCTATGGCATTTGCTCAAATGACTATTGGACTCTCATTGTTTAATTTAGAACCAACAAATCCCTTTTTTCCTCTAACATAGTTTCATTTTTTTCTCATTGTTTATTTTAAGCAACTCCGCAAAGAAATGTCCTTTTATATCCATGATGTAGGTACATGCATGGTACAGGGATGTGTGAGGCAGGGCCAACACACTGTAGAATGATATTGCGGTAAGAATAGATTGAAAAATACACCCATCCCATCTAAGTCACATAGCATGCGCATGTTGGTAACTTTTTTGGAGGGAAAACAAATTATGTGTTAATTTAGGCAATCTGTTCGCAAACTTAAAGGGTACATGTACCACCACCCAAAAATAATATTCTTATAAATGAAAGTTAACAACTTTAGTAGTTCATTCCAACAACAAGTTCATACAAATATGTTTCCGGAAAGAAAAAAAATATAATTGGAAAACGCATCACCATTATAAAGCATGCGTTCATGGGTCTGCATGTACGAAGACTAATTTGTCCAGAGCGACCAAATCGTCCGGGATTCTATTGTCTCCAAACGTACGCGTGAATAGCATTGGCGCACTCGCAAATGTTTGGCCCATACGGAACCAGGAAGTAATAGTGGTTCCGTACGCTGTGGTAATTAATTGCTTTGTTTGTGAATTACACAACCCTTTGAAACTAGATGGATCTTCGACTGCGCGCAGTCGAAAATGATGCCTCCGCCATTACGCAATTTATTTATATCAAGCCCAAATCAACATGTACACAGAATTAATTCTGTCAACTCAATTTTGATGGTACTCTGTCTTTTAGATCTTGACGTATCACAATTATGAGCTATAAGTGACCTTGACCTTTGCCCTCATGACCCCAAAATCTAATGACTACAATTGTTCCCTATTATACATTCAGGTATCAAGTTGGATTGAAATCTGATATTCAGTTCTTGAGATTTCCAATCACGAGTTATTTTTGCATATATAATGAGCTCTGTGACCTTTGACCTCATGACCCCAAAATCTAATCAGTTCATTGGCTCTACAAGGAACATACATGTACCAAGTTTGGTCAGAATCTGTCAATCCCTTCTTGAGATAACGCGATCACGAGCTATTTTTGCATATATAATGAGCTCTGTGACCTTTGACCTTTGACCTCATGACCCCAAAATCTAATCAGATCATTGGCCCCCCAAGATACATACATGTACCAAGTTTGGTCAGAATCAGTCAATCCGTTCTTGAGATAACGCGATCACGAGCTATTTTTGCATATATAATGAGCTCTGTGACCTTTGACCTTTGACCTCATGACCCCAAAATCTAATCAGATCATCGGCCCCCCAAGATACATACATGTACCAAGTTTGGTCAGAATCAGTCAATCCGTTCTTGAGATAACGCGATCACAAGCTATTTTTGCATATATAATGAGCTCTGTGACCTTTGACCTTTGACCTCATGACCCCAAAATCTAATCAGATCATTGGCCCCCAAGATACATACATGACCCAAGTTTGGTCAGAATCAGTCAATCGGTTCTTGAGATAACGCGATCACGAGCTATTTTTGCATATATGAGCTCTGTGACCTTTGACCTTTGACCTCATGACCCCAAAATCTAATCAGATCATTGCCCCCCCCCCCAAGATACATACATGACCCAAGTTTGGTGAAAATCCGTCAATCGGTTCTTGAGATAACGCGATCACGAGAACGGGACGTACGTACGTACGTACGGACGGACGGACGGACGTACGGACGGACGGACAACCCGAAAACATAATGCCTCCGGCTACTTCGTTGCGGAGGCATAAAAATGTTGGGTATCTATTTGATATCACAAAACGGTACCAAAACATATAATAATGTGTTGTTCTTTGCCTGGTGGTCCTCTTTAACAGGCCACTGTCTACACGACCCTAAGCACTGTCACATTGCATACATGTAGGGGGGGTGCAAGAGAGAGGTTAGGAGGGTGAGACATTTAGCAATGCTGCAGTCAGTGGCGTAGCTACAAGGGGGGCACGTGCCGGCCAACCCCCCCCCCCCCCCCCCCCCCCACAAAAAAATAATAATAATAATAATAATAATAAATAAATAAATAATAATAATAAAATAAATAAAGGAATAAATAAATTAGTGATAATAATAATAATACTTTTAAATTAAATTAAAAAATAAAAAATAAATAGATAAAAGAAAATAAATAAATAAAATACAAATACATAAATAAATAAATAGACAATTTAAGAACATAAATTAATTAATTACAAACAAATTGTATCCTATTGTGGTGATATAATATTTATCAATAAATTTAATTTTAATTGAATTGAATTAAAAAGGAAAAAATAAATTACAAATAATGCATTCATAGTGTGCCTCTCTTCCACCCCCTCCCCCTCCCCATTGTTCACACCATACTACTGTATGCCAATGGCTGCAGTGTTGAGGGGTATATAGAGTGGTGAAGTGTGATGTCATCAATGATGTCATAAACATCTTTTTTTGGAATTTTCAAATTTGGACTTCATTTTCAGAAAGAGCATAACAAATAATGTCCAACTACCGAAAATCAATTGAATAGGTTACGTTGCCCATCCGAATGATTTTTGTTGTCAATGGGCAATCAGTGTTATAGTGCACTGGTTCATAACTTTATGAACCGTGCACTATAACACTGATTGCCCATTGAAGTAAAATTCATTCGGATGGGCATATCTCAGCCAATACGCAATATATTCCAATTGATTTTCGGTATTTGGACATTATTATTGATGCTCTTACGGAAAATGTAGTTCAAATTTAAAAATTCGAAAAAAGTGTTTTTATGACGTCATGGCTTCTGTACTCTATGGGGAACTCAACTCACACATATAGCAAGTTGATAACTTGGTAGGAGTTTTAAAAAAATTATGGAGCAATATAACATGTCATGTACATAGAGCATGGGTGTGAGAGCAAGTTTTGGAAAGCTGGGACATTTAGCATTACAAGCAGAATGGATATATATTGGAATCTCAACTCACGAAGAGCATGTTGATAACTTGGTATGAGTTTTTAAAAATTACGGCATTAATTTTAGGCTCCGTTTGCAGTCTACATGTATGAGCCACTGTCTACACAACCCAAAGCAATATAACATGTCATTTACATAACATAGAGCATGGGTGTGAGAGCAAGTTTTGGAAAGCCGTGACATTCAGCATTACAGCAGAATAGACATATTGGAATCTCAACTCACGAAGAGCAGGTTGATATAACTGGGTAGGAGTTTTAAAAACAAATTACGGCATTAATTTAGGCACTCCGTTAGCAATCTATGAGCTGCTGTATACACAACCCCAAGCGATATCGCATCTCCCCGCTGTTAGGTGTGACAGTAGATGGTTTTCACAGTAGCGCAGCATGGGCTTACTGATCGGGGGACATACATGTACATGTACCAATAACTGGGGGCACACTCCTTTTTGGGGCATTTCTTTTATTGGGGGGGGGGGGGGGGGAATATTTGCCCATTATCCCCCGCCTCCCATATGGGCTTTGCTACTGGGCTGCCATGATAAAACATGCAGGAATAAATTTATGCAGCAATACCGCAGTAGGAATATATTGAAAACTCAACTTACACAGAGCATGTTGATAACTTGGTAGGAGTTTTAAAAACAAATTATGGCATTAATTTAGGCACTCCGTTTGCAGTCTATGAGCCGCTGTATACACAACCCCAAGCGATATATCGCATCTTCCCGCTGTTCGGTGTGACAGTGAATGGTTTTCACAGTAGCACAGCATGTGCTAACTGTACTGATTGGGGGCCTTACCAATAACTAGGAAACACTCTTCAATTATTCCCCTCTCTCATACCCCATAACCCAGCCAACTCCCCCCTCTTTTCCCTTTCAACGCACCCCTCCCACAACTATTATGCTAACAGATAGATATATGGCTGAGTCCCCTGCTACCTATCACTCAAACCACATACTCACCACAAAAAAAAGAATGACATTTTATGCTAAACCTCTTCTCTCTACCCTAAATATCTTTACTTAGAACTAAAAAAACACTCTCCCCTACCCCATAACCCGGCCAAGCTCTCCCTTTTCCCTTTAAATTCCCCCCCCCCCCCCACCTTCCTCACAACAAAAAATATGCCTATGATATAAACAGCGAAAGATATTGCCGTGTCCCCTGCTGCCAAACAGTCAAAAGGCATCCCATCAAAAATTCAAGATGTCTCCAATGAATGTCCCCCTTCCTTCCTTCTCGTTTACTCCTTGCGGTTCACACCTTCGCTCCAAACCCGTCAAAGGTGTCATCTTTCCATCTTAAATGGATCTAGTAACTTTGTTGACATACTGTGCAAAAACTGGCAAATGGTTGATACAAATGTGTAGTTCTGTGAACTGATATGTGTCCACTGAAAGATGTGTGAAAATTCCACAGGAAATTAATGCCAAATGACCAAGTACCTAACGAGTGAAAATGCACCTGATATTTGTATGACATTCATTTACCATGTCATTTTTAAACAGCACATTTTATCAACCAATTGGCAGCTTTTGCAGATAAATGTCAACAAAGTTACTAGATCCCTTTTCAATTATAAACACACAACCATACATACATAACAAAGACTCAAAGAGTATCCATGGATCTTACCTTTCGTTGATGTGTAAAACACAGGTTACTGAAAATCCAACATACATGTACATGTACATCCACTCTTCCATTCATCGGCCACAGTAAAACTAAATGATTGCCAAATCTTACCTGAAAAAAGAAGATTCAGAAAAAGAACGAAAACAAAGTTTGTTATCAATAGTCATACCTTTTCACTTTTAATGCAATGGAAATGCTCCACAATCTTTTACGAATTTTTACAGCGTTATTACTCCAAGATCTAAACATTACTCCAAGAACTGAATGTTGATATATATATTTCAAATAAAAAGGTGTTTTCAAGTCCTAATCTTCTCAGGCTAGCTTTTTAATAACTTAATGTATATAATGGTGAAAATTAGGCCATCTAGACGTTGTAGTTCCTTTAAGCACCCTATAGCATCTCACAGAGACAATGCCTACGGCAAAGGACATGGCTGTGTCTCCTGCTGCCCATCACTCAAATCCATCACATCAAACATTCACGACCCAATTTTTATTTGACCTTAGGTTCTCACGTTTCTGCCCGTCCATCTGTCTGTCAACCTACAATTCCTGTTTCGTTGAAAGTTAAAGGGATATAGTAACATTGTCCAAATCCACAAAACTTCATTAAATCAGAAATCTAGTAGTTCTTTCATACCATGTTGTTTCCGTATTACCAATAGAAGCATGAAACAGCTTTTGGTTTCCCAAATTTCTCTTCCGTTATAAAAAATATGTATGATTGAAACATTCAGATTTATAACTATCTACTGGATAGTTAAAAACTGTGTACAAAGTCGGTGCAATGAGTTAGCCAATTTGTGTTGAGCCCTGCTGAAAGGGATCATTCTAAACAAAATTAAGATGAGATTCTACATTTAAGGAATTCGGTTTTCTCTTCCAGTGAACAGATCTTTTAGTTGCCCGATTGGGCAACCCAAAATAGACCAAAAAAAGAAATTGTACTTGCCCATCACCAATATGTACTTGCCCGGGGAAATCGGGAAAGTGCAAACTAGTGTTGGGCCCCGCTAAAAGGGTTAATTCTGAAGAAAAGAATATTTCTTGCCTTTAATTTGTGGCATGGACCATGTTGGGGGAGTCCACATCATCAGTAGATAACAACCATTTATGAGAGTTCAGACTGAGTGCAAGAGGAAATATTGTCCATGACTATTATAATTGTTTTTCCTGCCTCGTTTATAAACAATAAGTCTCCATTCGAAAATTGAATTTTTTATTTGAAAGTCTCCTAGACTTTCTCACAAAATTCAACATACTGTACACCCTTTAACAATTTATAACAAATCAAAATTTGAAATACATGTATTCAGCTTTAATCAGCTAAAAATAAGGATGACAAATAAGGAAATTATCAGTAAGCAATGCCAACTGTATTGGAAGACGTTCTTTCTGCCAAAATGCAATGAACATTTCATGAATAATCGAGAGTTGAATATACGCAATTCAATGCAAAAAAAGGGGGAATACAGAAAAAAAAGTCACCATCAATCACCATTACATGCGTTATAACGGGGAGTTAATTGAATGACTTGAAAAGCCTCAGGCATTTGCAATTGTCAAGATTTCCTGGCCGTTTCTTTTTCTTCCATTATTTACCTAACCTTTCCTCAAACGCTTCACAATTCAGACGTACCAGTACTGCTGCCTTCTCTTTCTTGTTATTTATTGTATATATATATCATGAAATATTTAATTCCTCCTTTTAACGTTAAATACATGAATTTACAGGCAGGCAGATGCTTTGCATGGGACATTCAAATCATTGAACACAATTTAACTCTTAACATGCCAGGGATTTTAATGCTCTATGGCATTTGTGTGCATTGTAACTCGCAAAAATGCAAGCTTGGCACGTTAGGAGTTAATACAAAATTGAAATCCTTAGTTTATAATCTAATCCTTAGTTCATGAACAAACAGGTTAAGACGTCTCCAAACCAGATGGTGTATGTTATCCCTTAGTGTTAATCCAGTCAGGAATGGTTCTGAAAAATGATGGGCTTGGTTCTATGGAGAACACAGGTAAATCACAAATCCAATCAGTCCTAAATAGGGCCCATCAGGTTCTTGTAACCAATGGATGATAGGTTAAAGGGATAGATCTAGTAACTTTGTTGCCATGTGCAAAAACTGGTAAATGGCAGATAAAATGTGTATTTACATTTGTATACATGTACATGTGTCCGTCGGGTGATGTGTAAAAATGTCATGGTAAATGAATGTGAAATGAATGACATTGCACTATCTTTGTACTCTGTTATAATTATCCAGTAGATAATTATGAATCTTAACACTTCAATCATATCTTTAAAAAAGGAGAGACATTTGGAAAAACCAACATCTGTTCTGTGATTCTACAATTGGTTATCTTTATGAGAAATACAATGAGGTACATGTGAGAACCAATAGAGTTTCAAGTAAGTTTTGTGGAATTTGACGATGGTACTAGATCTCTTTAAGGTAATCTCTACAGGCTAGGATTTTTTTCCAAGGAACTTTTGGCGCACATTTTTTTTCATAAATTGTACCCCTTTTAGAATATTTTTTTGCTGTCAAAATCTTTTCCTGTATTATTTCATCAAATTAATCAATCAGTTCATATGAATATTTATACATGCATGTTTTTCCCAACTGTTTTCAAACCTGCTATTTGCCTTTTAAATACAGAGCTGTGTTCCAAAAATGTACAACGCTCTGTACATGTATGCACTTAAACATGTATGTATGTAGCTAAAATTGGCGGTGACATTTTCAAAGCGACAGTTCACTGGGTTTTATTAGGTTAATTGTGGACGCCGGCAAATGATAAATTAGACATTAACCCCCACCATGCCGTACATCTATAGCAGGGCTCCACACTGGCACTGGCCTGCTGTTCTGGGGCTAGTGAAATAGCATTTTGGGCCAGCAAACATGTATAAAAAGTCATATTTTGGTGGCCCAATCAGGCAAGCAGATTTTCAACCCGACATTGTCATTTAATTTGAAAATCTTGTTTTCTTCCATGTCACGCTTCATCTACTTATAATCACATGTTTGATCAGGAAAAAGTGAAATTTTTAATAGTAAAGAGTTTACTCAAGAACTAACATTTTTGGGCCAGTAAATTTGTTCTTGCGGGCCACCAGAGAAGGGGAAGAAATTATTTCACTTGCCCGACCGGGCCACTGACTAAAAAAGTAAGTGTGGAGTCCTGCCAGGGAATAATTTTCCTGGTATCGCATCGCAATTTGCTATGCATTTTTAATATGACTGCTATACAAAATATCTTTTGTATAGCAGGTTTCTACCATAGAAGTGTACAGAATTTCATTTGAAATATTTATCCATCGGTTAAAAGTGCTAATCAAATTTGAGGAGGTAAATTATTCCCTGCCTGCATATATAGTGTAGCCTTGTCAATTCATAGACATTGTGTGTAATTTGCATCTATGTACATTTGCAGACAGACACCATCACCACTTTACGCTATATGATTTAAAGGGATCTAGTAACTCTCCTGACATGTGCAAAAATTGATGGATGGTTGATACAATGTGTATTTTAGTGATCTGATATTAGTAATGTGTGAACATTTCATGTTAAATGCAAGTTGTATGGCCGAGTAATAAGCAAAAATGCAAAGTGATATACGCTTACTCATTGCTATAACTTTGTACACAGTTATAACTTCCCATCGGATAATAAAAAATCATAACACTTCAATTGTAAATATCTAAATAAATGCTAAAAACCAAACCCTGTTCCACGCTTCTATCGGTATAATTAATACGAATACAATAAGGCATGAGAGAACCACTAGAGTTCTAAGTATCTAGGTTTTTTCGGATTTGGACAATGTTACTAGATCCCTTTAAAAGGATAGAATGTACATGTAGTAACTTTGTCTGAATCGACCAAACTTCACTTGCATCTCTTGTGGTCGTTTTATGCCTGGTTGAAACGAGCTTTGATTTGTCATTTTTTAATTTAATTTTTTCTAATTGGGGGGGGGGGGGGGGGGGGTGGACATGACATGTGCCCCATCCAAATAATTCACTACCCTGATTTAAGTTTCACAATGTTCCATACTACAGGGGAAAATTTTAAAAAGACCACATGGGGACAAGTGGGTGCAAGTGCCAGCTAGTGCGTGCAATAGCGGTGTGATACAAAAAAGCTCCATGAAACAGGCTTGTCGTAAAAATCTTTTGTAAACTTGTTTTTCTACTTTCTTCTTATTCAACATTTATAATGATATTTTTTGCTAGCTCAGGCAGTATTTTCCAGACAGGACATTATTTTCTGGACCACTGCATGACAGTATAAAGATTAAAGGTGCCAGCGTAGATCGCTATAATTTAGGAAAATCTTTAAATTGGCAATACATTGTGATATTTAAAAAAAAAAAAGATTTCGGCATTCAAATTGGCAACTTTGTGGCAAAGTCACTTCATATTTGTCTTAAATATAGGAGTTGCCAATTTGTAGAGAAAAATAATGATAAATTTTGCCTTAAAATAGCTCTCGTCCTAGGTGTAAGCAAAAGCAGGGTGTTAAAAAAAGCCCCATGAAACAGGCTCGTCGTCGTGGAAGCTTTGTTGAACTTGTTTTTAGACAGCCTTGGGCCAGACAGATGTTTAGGTTGCGATGGTCTACTCATTAAAATCCCATCGATAAGGGCTATGTGTATGTAACCGGCTATAGCAAACCCTGCACTTGTCAGTAATTAATGTTTTGAAGAAATACACATTTTAAGTTCTCATAATGTGTGTAAAAGTATTATGATTGTACAATTGAAACAATCATATCTTCGCCAACTATTGATCAAATCGTTAGAACAAAGCATCAAATGGAAGCCTGTAAAGAGGCCTTTCTAATGGTATGATAATCTGCATTTTGATTTTTACCGACAAGTGCAGGGTTATGCTATAGCCGGTCACATATATATCCGTGCATGTAAATCTAAAGATTTAGGAGGCATAGTGATAGTATCCTGCAAATAATCATGAAGTGCTCAACTGATATGAGGCAGGAGCGTTATTTATAAAAATAGGTATAGGATCAAATCTGTAGTTATAAATTTATACAAGTTGTTTCACCTTGTGGTGCTCTTCAGTAACTGATAACAATTTCACAGTATGTACGCACATTTTGGTCCGAAATTTACCTCCCCTCCCCCCCTGTACGCACACCGTACGCATGTGACCAACCCCCCCCCCCCCCCCCCTGTACGCACATACATGTATGCAAATTTTCGGATGAGTTTCAGTACATGCGCAGTTTTCAAACACTGTTTTTTGCGTGTATCTCCTCTGTTTCAATGGAAGAGTACAACCCAACTGGAACCTGATGGGTCTAGTATTCATTCTAGATATGGGGATTGCAAAATCTAGTACTAGTAGGGACAGGTTAACCTGTTATACGTCGTGGAACATCAAGGCCCGGGTATAGTACTGGTACAAAAACTACGTATGCTTTTTTGCGTACGCAAACGGTGTGATCTCCTCTCCCCCCCTGTACGCAGGCGACGCAGGCGTCGTATCGGCGCGAAACCTCCTCTCCCCCCCCCCACCCCCCCCCCCCCCCGTACGTGCATATGTACTTTGTAGATGGCCCCTTGGGGTACACTTGCAAGAATTATAATAGACCAAAAGAGGGTGTATGAAGGAGGTATATAAAGGAGGGTATATACAGTATATAAGGGGATATAAAATAATAGAAAAGTATTAAAAAAATACTTTTAACAGTACAGGGAGGTGCGTTCAAGCAAGTAAGATAATAGATTTTCACAATTGATGTAAACATTGGTTTAACTTAGTTCACTGAACAAGCAAGCTAACATTGTGGCAGCTAAAGATTTAAGATTAATACCATGTTATGTACAGAGCAGTACTAAGTTTTAACCCATGAAATAAGACAATCACAATGTCGTTTTTGTCATTCACACTTTCGTTATATGCGTACAGCATTCATGGGCCACCTTTAAAGGGATCTAGTAACATTGTCCAAATCCACAAAACTTACATAGAATTCCTATGGTTCTCTCATAACCTTGTTGTATATATTACATGTAATTACCAATAGAAACATGGAACAGGTTTTAGTGTTCCGAATATCCCTTTCGTTAAAAAGATATATTTTTTTTTAAGGCAACAAAAAAAATTACATAAACATGTTCACATCTTCTTTAGATTCACAAATAAATTTAAACAAAATAATTAAAAAAAAACTATTTCCCTTTAACCCCCGTCTCACTCTCACTCAAAATTACACGACTCTTGGATGGGTTGGGATGTCTTCCCAATGTGGCATTATCTGAGCTGATCCACCGAGCGTCGTCGCATTGTAGGCTTGTGAAGTCTTTACTTTGTGTTAGAAAGACGTTTAACGTCTCATTACGCATTCTCAGCGTGATGCTTTAACCGGTTGAATTGTATGCATTAAAGAGTTTTTTTAATATTGTTACATGTCCCTTCGTGGTCGCCAAAAATGTCAGGAATTCATGGATATGTTGGAATTTACGAGTGTGTCACGCAAAAAATAAAGAATATCTTCCACACAATGTGTTAAAGTCAAAATGAATTCATTGACTGAAATCATTAAATCTGATTATCTGAGCCAACCACGCCATAATCAAGACTCCACACTAACTCTTTTATCTTTTTAATCCTTATATAAATATGAAATTTTGAATTGTAAAATTTGACTTGCCTGAACAGAAAATGTGCTTGCCCCCAAAAGATAATGTGAAAATAAATAGAAATATTAATTGTGCTCTGTAATTCAATCTGCTTGGCAAATTTCTCTCATTTCTAAATGAGATTTATTTACAAGTAAGGAATCTCATTCTCTCTCGTAGTTAAACAGAAATGTTAGTTAGTTGTTAACCCAACAAGACCATTTATGAAATTTTACTTGCCCGACACCAATTTTGATATGCCCGGGGCAAGCAGACAAGCGTTAGTGGACATCGAACCCTGGTAAATGAGAATTGTTCTCAATGTACGAGTGGCATTATACGAGTTAGCCGACCACACCATAAATTATCTGAGTTAGCCGACCGCGCCATAATGTTATTTTAATTAAGCAGATGTCAGTGGGAAATCAGTGACCGTCGTGGAGCGGAATTAATTCGGTCTGGGGTATCAATGCTCAGAAACAAGACACGAAAAGGTCTTCAGGAGTTAAAGGTAATGTTGGGAATTGGAATGACCATCGCGGAGCGGAATTAATTTGGTCTCTGTTTAATATACGGTAAAACAAAATTGAATTTAACTGAATTGAAATACGGATTAAACAAAATAGCAATGCTAAGAGCCAAGACACAAAAATATCTTCAGGAATTAAAGGTAATGTTGGGAATTTGAGTGACCATCGTGGAGCTGAATTAATTTGGTCTGGGTACCAATGCTCAGAACCAAAACATGAAAAGGTCTTCAGAAATCAAAGGTAATGTTGGGATTTGAGTTGCAGTGATACCAAAATCTTTCCAATAAAAAATAATTATGAGTCGTATGAAATAAAAACCATACTTTTTATGATGCACTATTTCATAATGTCACTTCCTAAATGTTACCATTGACATTTCATCAGTGATGCTTAGATGCTAAGAGCTTTTTTTGTAGATATTGCCAATAAAATTTCTCACTACTCCGTAGTCGGGATTGATGAAAAATGATCAAACTTTAATTTCCTGATGGTCCCACTAATTATTATTTGTGTATGTACCCTTTAAACATAGTTACAGAACTAGTTCTGAAAGAACTCCGGCTGGGGTTTATTAGAAAATGCCTGTATAATTAAATTAAAATTGTCTTTAAAAGGATGAACATACTGAATTTTCTTCCATACCTCCAATGCTAATATTAATGGATCTATAAAGATCTGAGAATTCCCCCCAAAAATATGAACTTCTCCCCCAAAATATGATCTTCTCCCAGAACTATATAATTTCTTTAAAAGATTGGAAAATAGGATTTACAAAACTGTGGTGACTATCCCTTTAAGGGTCCTCATTGATTTCCCTGGCATCTCCTTGTGTCCTACTGAGCATGACCATTAAGTCTGTGTCGCACACCCCCCCCCCCCCCCCCCCAGAAAAATAGTATCAACTTCTCTCAGTGTGTATTTCTTTAAAAATCAAAAGATATGATTTACAAAACTGTGACTATCCCTTTAAGGATTCTCCGTGATTTCCTTGGCATCTCTTGGCATCTCCTTGCATCCTACTGAGCGTGACCACAAAGTCTGTCCCCTCCAATTTGTCGGGTCATCGCTCGACCGACGCATCCGTGTCAGCCAGTCGCTCGATTTAGATGGCCCACTGGAACTTTACAAATGAGATTGGACAGCCAAAACACTCGTAATAACGAGTTCAGAGAATGAGTCGGCTTGCAGAAAAGCTCAGGGTGACCAAAACAGTGTTTCTGCTAATCTTTAAATGATTAGAAAATGAACTGAAGTAGAGCCGGGGGAAAACAAACATCTTTCGTAGGTTTTCTGAATGGTTGTGGCTCAAGCTTCAGCGCTGATCACCTCCATTCAACATCCTATCAGAGGGACAAAGTGTTGTCCATGAATCCTATCCTACATGCGTACAGTAGTACTACAAGGAAATAGAAACAAATTAAAGGTTCCAAACCAATCAAATGAAGCTTCATTATCTGTTAAGTTCTGTTCAAACAATCTGACAATTAGATAAGACAGAAACAACTTTTGAAAAGCCATTACAAAAAATTACATTTTTGGGAGAGGAATTGTGGAAATATCTGTTAAGAATTCTATCTCATGAAGCAAAATCAGAAAGTCTGTCCCATTCAATTTGCTGAGTCATCACTGTGCGACCATTAGCATGAGGAAGTCGCTGGATAGAGATTTGAGAGGATTTAAATTCAGAGCTTTGCAAATCACATCAGATCTGGCCAATAAACTCTCTATAAAGACTTCAGGAAGAACAATGCTTAAATTGCAAGGATAATAACATTTAATGAACAAAGGAACGAACTTGTCAGTTTTGTTCTATCACACACTGGCAAACATGATTGCGAAGTCAGTCTCGTTCAGTTCGTCGGATTGCCGCTCGACCAACGCAGTTATCAGTGAGAACATGTCCACGGATTGAGATAAAAATTCAATAAAGACTTCAGAAATAATTAATGTTTTGTTCTATCAAATGAAGGCAAACATGATTGCGAAGTCTGTCCATTCAGTTTGTCAGCTCGCCGCTCGACCGAAGCAGTGATAAGTGTGAACAGGTCCCCGGAATAAGATAAAATCTTAATGAATCTTCTAAATGAATCTTCAATAAGACATGTTTTGTTCTAGATAACAAACAAAGGCAAACATGATCGCGATGTCAGTCTTGTTCAGTTTGTCAGATCGTTGCTCGACCGACGCAGTGATAAGTGTGAACAGGTCCCCGGAATAAGATAAAATCTTAATGAATCTTCTAAATGAATCTTCAATAAGACATGTTTTGTTCTAGAACAAACAAAGGCAAACATGATCGCGATGTCAGTCTTGTTCAGTTTGTCAGATCGTTGCTCGACCGACGCCGTGATCAGTGCGAATGGGTCCCGAGATTGAGATGACTTCCAGGAATTTTGCAAATCTAAAGATTCTAAGCAATCAGACAGATAAAACACTCTTCAAGATACAGGTACAAGGGTGGACTGACCAAGGGTAAACAAGTGGAAAGCATCTTCAGCTTCAGGTAATAAACAAAGGATTTGTTTTGTCTCTCCGAAACCATTATCTCATAAAGATTGATAAAGATTCTGCTACCATAGACAGTGCGGTCCCTGTCTTCTAGTAAGGGCTTGACACTAACACTTGCCCGTTAGCCCAGGGCAAGTAAAAATTGATATGTCAGGCAAGTTAAATTTCATAAAAGGTCTACATGTACTTTGCTTGCCCAATCGGGCAACTTATATTTCTGTTTAACTGTGAGAGAAGAGTATATCTCCAGTACTGTAAATCTCATCTAGAAGTAAGTGGGCAAGTATATTTTCTGTTTGGGCAAGTCAAATTTGAACATTTATGATTTTACTTGCCCAAAAGGGCTAGTAGAGAAAAATGTTAGTGTGGAGGCCTGCTTGTCTTAGTTGTCTCCTTTTCATTTGAAATAAAAAATCACCAAATATTTATGTCATTAAAATATGATAAACACGACATGTATAGTCTTACAAAAATATTATTGATTTCGTTTTCCATCAATTAGTCAAGTCATTTAACTACAGATCTAGAGCTAACAATGATTCTGCTTAAATAAAAATAAATAAAGAACTTTGGGCCTATCTCCCATTTGTCTCCTTTTAATACATGTGTAGTCAAATTAAAATAACACCTTTAAAATGTTTCTATCAATAAATTATTTAATGGACACAAGATACTTTTACCTCATTCGTATTTCAGTGACCGTCTAATAGACAAGACACTAAATTTATTGTTTCCTATTCAGTCCTAACAAAAATGTTCAAACAACGCACTTATTGATCGGGACATACTGTATTCTTGGCATTTTATTCTAACAACAAAAAACGACTAAACATGTGCATCTCTAATTCGACGATGAAAACAAATATATTTGTCGATAAATAATGATTGTGACGAGACCCTGTGTACAGCAGAACCATCTGTTCAGGTAGGAATCCAAAATCTATAATGATGAAGAAAACTTAACGGTTCAATTTTCACGGCTGGATAAATGCCAGACCAAGAACAACCCATCACGCAGCAGAATTTCGTAATTTTGCTTGAATGGCAGAGTGTATTTATATTCATGAATGTTTGTCAATTTTAAGGTGAGAAAAAAACGACATGTGGTTATAAAACACTAGTGAAAAAAATATAAATTCTATGCTGGTTAACACAATTTTGTTGCATATCAATGTCTGTTGTGGGCAATACACAGTACATGTACATCTACAGCAAAGTGCGGGCAAATTTATGTTCAATAATTAGAACAATAATCCATTCATTATGAAGAGCAAAAGTTACAATTAGGTCTCTAAATTTATTTGTCATTGTCAAAAATGAGGAATAATTACCAAGTCTTTACAAAATGAGGTTTGATGGCAAGTGATAATAAGAATTTTGACAACAATCAAATCAGGTATTCGGGGATTTGTTTCTGTTCAAAAGATATGTAAATATTAGGCCCAAAACCTTAAGATTCCTTTAACTAGTCTGCAAGAAATAAAAGACGACCCCCCAAAAAAAAAATCAATATCCCGGCCTTCTAGATATAAATGGAAGGTAGCACAGGCAACATCTACCCTCAATGTGAGTGCCATCCCAGTTGTCGCCACTGATATAAAAACCTAGATCTATACTCCGCAAAAAAAGAAACTGGACACTTGAATAGGACCAAATATTTCATATTCATTTATGATAAAATATATGATATTGGTATATATATCAAATTAAAGATGAAACCACCCTCTTCAATATTGGCATATAATCCAGATGAAATCATTCATGCATGACTTGTCACGGTCAATTAACCACAGCAAGGTGTGTTTTCAAAAATAGCAAAAATGGAACATCAACTCAACCATATAAATGTTGATAAGCATAATCTAAAACGCTATATTCATGACATGGCATAATTTTTCAATACAAATGTGACCTTTTCTATCTTCATCTCAATAAAAAGTATAAATGAAGACAAATTGTGAACGTTATAGGTTTTATTTTCATCCAAAAGTAACAAAATGGGGAATTCCATACCAAAGGTTTATTAGTCGAAACCACAGTTTGAGCCCTTATTTCAGCATGAAAAATGGTATAAATTCTTTTCAATAATTCTACCGTCGTCCAAAGATCTTCAAAACTTGATGTCATCATTGGTCAAACAGTTGGGCAGTCTTTAACATGACATTTTTCATGTAACTATGGTTAAAATTGCAGGGGACACACTCAAACAGACAAGCTTCAAGCCTCCAATACAGACCAGTATGATGATGCTCTCATAACCTGGCCCTGTTTTATTGAAAAATGTGTATTTTTAGAGTTTGTTCATAACAATAAAGTTAAATAATGTCATAATTTACTTGCCCCGCACATCTTGTTTTAAGTGAAACGCTTACTATCATACCTGATCATTTCAGTCGAATGGTGTGGTCCTCCATTGTTTTTGCTATTTTTGAAAACAGACCTTGCTATTGTTAATTGACCACTGCATTTCATGCATGAACGATTACACCTTTAATGTATACCCTGCATGTAGAGGACTAAATTCCCTTTAATTTGATATATGATAATCTACACTTTATCGTACATTACTATGAAATATTTCCACTTTTACAAGTGTCCAGTTTCTTTTTTTGCGGAGTATATTTTAGCATATATTTACATGAGGCAAGTTGACACTGACAAGTTATAAGTAGCTATCTTTATAAGTTGTACATTAATGATGTTCAATAATGATGAATAACCTACAGGAGGACGAGCTTCTAAAGGCAGAAGTGAGTGATTGGACATGTATACAAACATCCTCTGGTCTGTTATGTACAGTTCAAGGCAAAATGGTTGTATTAATGACAGGAGACCAAAAAATAAGTTTCAAAATTGTACAGTCACTGAGAGGTGGGATTGAAACCCAAGGGGACACTCCATGTAATTTCTTTTTCTTCCTTTTTTTGATGGAGGTTAGTCTCAGTCATCTCACAACCTACATGTACGTACAGGAGTTTGGGATATCTGACAGATTTTAGGGAAAATTAGGGTCTTGGGGTCTCATGGGACCAAAAAGGTTGAGTGTAATTTAGTTGAGTGAAAATAGGGCATTGGGAATGGGTGGTCAGATTTTGGCCGCAGTGCGCATGAATTAATCCGCATGTGACGTGCTTGTCAAGTATGATGATTTATGCCATGTAAAGGCCCGAATGTAAGGGAAATGTTTTATACTCGGGCTACTTAAGTATATATATTTCAGTATGAAAACAGCACACTAAAATTAAGATTTCACTGAAATACAGGCATATAATATCAAATTACAGGGCCCAGTCTCTTTTAACAAATTTGAGGGCTCTTTTTTGACATTTTGGGTGTCCCCACCAGATATTAAATTTGCTTACACTGGGTGGGCAGAGTAGGGAGGTCAGGGCAAATGGAAAGCTTGGATAACCTAGAAGCTTTCGAACTGAGAAGGGAAAAAAAACGAAACTATCGATATAATTATGGTACAAGCCCACGGAGAGGAAACTTTCAATATATTACATCTTCAGGGGGAAGATCGAGAAGAAGAAGAAGGAAAAAAAAGAGAAAAACAATTCATAGCCTCGGACACCGCAGATCAAGTTACTCCAGCTTGTCAACACCCAGATTAAAGGACTCCCTCCGTCCGTCCGCACAGAGCGCGAAAAAAAACTAAAAATAGGGCCAGTGTTTATCATGTACATCGTGGATCCCCTCTTCGCTTTTCATTTGCGCCACCATGAATGACACAAAGCCGACGTCACAACCAAGGCACGGGACATCTGCTTCAATATCGGCGGGTGAGCGCGAGAAGGGCGTTAAGTCAATTTTGGGATGAACTGAGTTATGAATTTATAAATGCAAACCAAGGCTTGCCCTTCTTAAGCAGACGCCTGCCTGGGTGCCAATGGCCATTATTAATTTCATTTGGCCACTAGAAGTTCTTGAAAATGTGCGCATTCCAACCAATCAGATTTGCGCATTTAGTCACATGATCTGACTTACAATCGTTTGGATAGATCTGTTTCTGCAACGAGGCCCTGATATGTGTCATGTTGGCCACCTGAAAGAAAAGCTGTAAGGAGAGACTGGCAAACCATTCGTTATGTTCTATTCTGTCAATTTTTCCAAGAGTACGTAATTTCTAATTTGGAGATTTTTTTCAAAATAACTGAGACCTCAATCAGGACTCTATAAAGTATGTAAGGCTCCTACATGTATGTATGATTTTCTCCGGAGCGACC
>JBAMJV010007203.1:52500-67556 GCA_037951105.1 Echinarachnius parma
ATAGAGAAGGTAATTAGGTCCACAAACTTTTTTAGAAGTGAAGCCATTTAAGTAAAACAATAATTTATGCTCGGCAGCCATTTTGAAAGATAATTAGCTAATTTGCATATTCATGAATTAGAGCAAGATGTCTATTTGTAATCAGGAATGTAGTGTAAAATGTTCCAACATTTCATTTAAGGTATTTGGGGCAAATTAAGCCATTTCTGCTCCTCATTGGCATGTATCACTTGAGCAAAGCCCTGAAATCCAAGATGGCTGCCCCTAATTTGCATATTTATGAATATTACTGTTAAACAGTAGCTTACAAACCCACAAAATTTACTAATTTGATTTAATCATGTCCTATTATGTATTTAAGATTTCTTAACTTACTTTGACTCCAAAAACATTATTCAAAGTATATGATTTGCATAATTAAGATATTTACCTAATTTGCATATTCCCAAATTCCTGTAAAATTGTATAATTTCTGATCTAGGAACGCTAAACTAATGAGTGATACCTCTTCTATAGGGTTTTAAGGGGTGACATAACCATTTCTGATACTTATTTACACAAATCACCATGGAAACTCGTTATTTTTTACCAAATACCCTCAGTTTGCCTTAAATATTGATTTACCTACATTAAACGAATGGGGACAAAATGTCCCATACGTAACTGTCCCATACGTAACACGTCTTTGCCAAAATTAATTAGAGCCTGTAAGAAAAGCGTTCTTCGGAATGAAATGAAACTTTGCCTCAATAAACCTGAGCAATGTACCCTCTACCACATTGAATTACAACCTGTCCTCTAAATTACTTTCACAGAGTTTTCAACTTAAAAATTATTTATAAAAAACCTCATTTCTTCTGGTCCCATACGTAACGCCATACATTTTATATAATAAAATATTATTGCAAAGGTCAAAGGTCACCATCTTTACCAAGGTTATTCTTCTTATAGATACCAGTAATGGAGATGGTTAAAGAATAAAATCAAAGTCCCTCTACATTATTTTTTTTTGAGCGAAAGTCTCTGAAATGTCCCAAACGTAACGCGCGCATTATCTTGGACTTGCCCATATATCACTTGGTCTTCCTTAATTTGTTAGCTGCGATCACCATAATAATTTACCATTAAGCTAATGGGCAACACATTGAAGGAAATATTAATAAATTACATAAATTGTAAAAAATGGACTGATAACACATTAAATTCTCAATTGAGTAATACTACTGTATACTGTGTACTGTATACGGCGCACACAAGAGAATCGATCAATATCTGGCTGACCATGGCATTGTATTAATTAGCTTTCATCCTGGCTCATACAGGATTTAAGCTTGCTGGTCAAGTTACTAAAGTATCACACACATTAGAGGCGACATGTTATGTAAAGGCTCAGCGAAGTGAAAATCTGGACTGAGAGTGAAATATAGGAATCCATAGGAATCCATTAATGTAATTACTGTTCTAAACTTAAATGTTGCTTGTAAGTATCGGTTTCCATGGTGGTGTATACGTATGGTTTGCGGTTGCACCATGTGAGAGGGGAGGATTGGTGAGTCCTGAAAAGGACGATGGTAGTCTTAGAAAGGACTGTTTGTAGTCCTAGAAAGGACTGTTGGTAGTCCTAGAAAGGACTGTTGGTGTAGCCCTGAAAATGATTGTTGGTATTCTTTCTAGAAGAGTCCTAAAAAGAACTGTTGGTATTCCTAGAAAGGACTGTTGGTAATCCTACATGTAGAAAGGACTGTTGGGATAGTCCTGAAAAGGACTGTTGGTATTCTTTCTAGGAGAGTCCTAAACGACGGATAGTCAACCTATTTGAAACGTCGAGCCCCTCCTACCATCCACCCTCTCCTCGCAATACCAACAGTCCTTTCCAGTACTATCCCAACAGTCCTTTCTAGGACTACCAACAGTCCTTTCTAGGACTACCAACAGTCCTTTCTAGGACTACCAACAGTCCTTTTTAGGACTACCAACAGTCCTTTTTAGGACTCTCCTAGAAAGAATACCAACAGTCCTTTTCAGGACTATCCCAACAGTCCTTTCTAGGACTACCAACAGTCCTTTCTAGGACTACCAACAGTCCTTTCTAGGACTACCAACAGTTCTTTTTAGGACTCTACTAGAAACAATACCAACAGTCCTTTTCAGGACTACACCAACAGTCCTTTCTAGGACTACCAACAGTCCTTTCTAGGAATACCAACAGTCCTTTCTAGGACTACCAACAGTCATTTCTAGGACTACCATAGTCCTTTTCAGGACTCACCAATCCTCCCCTCTCACATGGTGCAACCGCAAACCACACGTATTGTTCTAAACTTGTAATAAAATGTTGGGTAGACAATGTTATGGGGACAGATCATAGATGAAGTTACAAGTATGTAGATCAGACTTCATTCTTTCAATAGTCAAGCAATTTGTTCGGAAAAAGAACCTGGGCAAAATATATCGTTATCAAGCAATTCAAATAGGGTTTACTCGGAACTGGGAAAACTAGGGTCCAGTCTCTGAACATGTTTCACGGGAACCGTGAAAACTCAGTTCCCGTAGTGAAGGGGTTAATATTCAAATATCATTTTAGGTTGCCCAATCCGAATTTTACCGACTAAAATTTGGCAATTGGTGTCAAGGAACCAACTGTTGAATCGGTTCATAAATTTATGGCAAGTTTAAATAGATTTAAAGGGGTACATGTAGTTGAGTATTGGTCAAACTTAACTTTAGTAACCAAAACCTGCACCATTACGGTACAAACTAATAATAACTCCACCATGCTCGAAAAGAATACACAATTACAAAGGACTAAGTAAAACCCATGTTATCATTCAAAAAGAGCCGTTACAACTCAAGAGGGCGCTCTCTAAAAAACTAATTGTTTTTAGCCATTTTTCATACAAAATTGTGCATTTGATGTTTTGATAAAGTAATTAAATTCAATAGAGATATCATCAACAACTTTTTAAAAACCTATTTAGATTTTTTTCAAAGTAGTCTAAAAAGAGCATTTTTATTTTTTTTTTCTAAAAAGTCAAAATGTCCCCTGGCGGAGAACTTTTGAATAAAAATACGTTTATGGATATTTCAGCCGTTTCTGAACTGATTTTGATCAATAAAGTTTATTCTGTCATTAAAGGGATAGTTGAGTTCTGGAAAAGAGAGTACAGTTTTGGTCAAACTGAATTTTAGTAACCCAAACCTGCACAATTACACAAACTGATCTATAACTCCACCATGCTCGAAAAGAATAAAAAATTACCAATGACTAAGTAAAAAGCATATCATTCAAAAAGAGCCGTTACAACTCAAGAGGGCGCTCTCTAAACACTCATCGGTTTCAACCATTTTAAATAAAAAATTGTGCATAAAAATGGTGTTTTGTTGAAATAGTGATTAGATCTAGCTCGTGATAATCAACAACTATTTACATTGTAAAAACCTATTTTGTAAATTTTTGAAAAGAGGAAGCATTTGAAAAACATTTGTAATGGCTGGTTCAAAATTCTTGAATAATTGTGGGGCCCCACAATTATTACAAATGGTTATGTTTATATGGATATTTCAGCCATTTCTGAACCGATTTAGATCAAATAAAGTTTATTCTGTCATTAAAATTGTATGCTCTTTCGAATGTGACACTCAGTTTTTCATTACCTTGCACAAAAAATTATTTTGTGTAGCGCCCTCTATACCAAAACTCAAATAGATCCCTTTAAAATTGTATTTTCTTTCAAATTTGACAGTCAGTTTTTCATTATCTCACAAAAAAATATTTTGTGAAGTGCCCTCTTTACCAAAACTTAACTATCCCTTTAATTACCAAATTCAAAGTTCTGCAATCTGCATTGTTAGGAAGGAAGGTCAGCTGAGCACTGCCTATAATTTGAACTACAATATCCGTATTATATTTATTGCTTGCATTAAAGGGATCTAGTCACATTGTCCAAATCCAATTGGAATTCTAGCGGTTCCCTCGTACAGTATGTGTATGTACCTTGTTGTATACAATCGAAGCATGGCACAGGTTTTGATTTTTCAAATTTCCCTTTCGTTACAAAGATATTTACGATTGAAGTGTTCAGACGTTAAACTATCCACTGGATAGTCATAACCATGTACAAAGTCAATGCAATGAGTTAGTGAATATCACTTTGCATTTTAGCTCATAACTAAGCCACATCGATTATCGACCATTTAACTTGCAATTTTTACACAATACCCAGTGGACATATTGATCAGATAACAACAATATTTTGTCATGAATACAAGCATCAATCATTCATCACTTTTTGCACAGTATGTAAAGTTACTAGATCCCTTTAAAGAACAAATCAATAGATCTGATTCTATGAGTGCTGTGACTCCAGTTGATCATGGCACATAGAGGGCTAGCTGTGTAGATTGTATATACTTTAATAGTACTACTGTACATGTAAGTAAGTGCTGTACATTAATAGGACAATTATTATCAATTTAGAGCTAAACCCATTAGGTGACCTAGTTACAAAGAATTCATTATCACACAGTGACTGATTTACAGTTTCATACCAGTGTATGCATGGATCAAATAGATCTCCCTGAAGTATGGGGCTAGGGGCGGCGCCTGGGTCAAATCGATATAACATGTGCGGGGGGGGGGGGTAAAGAAGGGGCTTTGTTTTTCATCTTGAAGCTACGGGTAACATGGGCCAAACATGAAAACAAAGATTTACAATGTACAAGTTTGTTAGCAAATTATAATAACACATACCATGCAACAATTTAAAGTAAAGATCATACATTGTACAGCAATAATGCTTTAAAAATTCAAAACAAAATAATGCAACACATCATAAATTATTTTCTGTTTTCCAATTGCTAAGTTCTATACTGCATACTTAAATAGTGACCCTTCACTTAACCAGGTGGTGTATTCTGAAAATGAATGTATTTTATCTACGTCATATAGATCTATGTCACTAAGATATTAAACTGTAAGGAATAGCGATTTGGTAAAATATATTTTAGTGACGTAGATCTGATGACATAGCTATAAATAAATTTTAACTTTTAAAAAATCGTTTTCAGAATACACCCCAGGACTGTTCCCTACTAGATTTTGAAATCCCCTAAAATCTATGTAATTATACAGGGACCACCGGGTTAGGCAATACATGTAAGTTTAATAAAATACTTTCTGTAGTCTGTACTCTCCCAGAATCACAATGGTGGTGTAGGGAGGGGGGGGCAAGAAATCTTGCAAAGGAGGGGTAATTGTGCCTCTTTCCCCATGCCCCCCCCCCCCCCACTTATCCCCTCACCCTCCCCTCCCTTTTCCCCTCATCCCCGTCCCTTATCCCCTCACCCCCGCCCTAATCCTCTCACCCCCGCCCTTATCCCCTCACCCGCCTCCCTTATCCCCTCACCCTCCCCTCCCTTATCCCCTCACCCTCCCCTCCCTTATCCCCTCACCCCCGCCCTTATCCCCTCACCCCACCCCCCCCCCCCCCCCCCTCATTTCATCCATGCTGCTCAGGATTTGAATTGAAATATATGCTTGGGGAATAAAAGTACATGAGAGATCTGTTCCAGCAATATTCATACTTACTAGAAGTATCACATTAAAATATTTTATAACGTTCGTAAATCCATGAATTCAATTAATAGTATGTATAAAAGAATATATATCTAGATCTTTAGTACTACTGAAACAGTGATGTCACAATCTATTTTTAAAACAACTTTCACTTTGATTCATGGTTTGGAGCTGGACCAGGTCCCAAAAATACTTGGTATGTATACATGTAGGGTCTATCTATGGCAAGGAAAGAATTAATCTTTAATTTTAGGGGGCTACTTTTTCATGGATTTGATGGATATCACAAAATATTTTCCATAATACCCGATGGTAATTTTAGGGGCTAAATAGGTCTACATGTACTCATTTTAGGGGGCTAAGTCGCCCTCAGCCCCTGTGAATTTCCTACCCTGGTCTATGGAAAGCAAAATCAATCAGTCCTGAATCGGAACTAGCAACCGCTCGGTCAGAAATTCTGGCTTGCCTGATATTGTTTCGAACCGTTACCCACATCTGGCAATAAAATAGTTGTGATGTCACATTTCGGTACGCTTCTGGTGACTTGTCCTTTAGGAGGTGGGCAATGAGAGCTCTAGAGGCAATTATAAGGCTAGCCTTCACACTAATTTTGTTCTCTATTGGCCCATTCGGGCAAGTAAAATCATAACTTTTCAAATTTATGTTACCTGCCTGAATAGAAAATTAACTTGCCCGCTTGCTTCTAGATGCCATTTTTCTTAAGTAGCTGACCATAATTTAGTTGCCCGATCGGGCAACCAAACTAGGCCATTCATGAAATTTTACTTGCCCGACATGAATTTTTACTTGCCCCGGGCGATAGGGCAAGTGCTA
This sequence comes from Echinarachnius parma, assembly GCA_037951105.1. Taxonomy (NCBI): domain Eukaryota; kingdom Metazoa; phylum Echinodermata; class Echinoidea; order Clypeasteroida; family Echinarachniidae; genus Echinarachnius; species Echinarachnius parma. The sequence continues at coordinate 58,910 of JBAMJV010007203.1, forward strand.
GTGTCGAGCCCTGAATTATAAGGGGTGGGAGCCAGTAAGGGGGAAAAGCAGGGCTCCATGCTTACCTTTTTTCAGTGGCCGTGTCGGGCCAGTGAAATAATTCCTTTCCCTTTTCTGGTAGCCCAACAGGAAAAAAATGACTGGCCCCAAAAAGTGGGGGCAGTAGAAGGACTGTGAAAGGGGCTATTAGTTAGGGGCAGTGAAGGAATCAGTGAGGGGCAGTATTATTGAAGCCGGGCAACCATGGGGAAGTACACATAGGTGGTAGTGTACACATCTACTTTGCAAATGGTCATACCATTTACAAGCGTGATACGCAATATCAGCTCGGCAACGGGTGTATACTTAATGCATGGGTGCCATGCGTTTCTGACATGGGCCTCACACATTATCAGTGCAATGCAGGCTGAACAGTACAGTATTGTAATTAATGTGTGTGTGTGGTAGTATGCGGGAGTAATGTAGCCAGTGGGGTGCTTCACAAAGACTCTAGTTGAACTTAACTCTTAAGTTGGACAAGTTTATCTAAATAAAAGTATTATGCAACGCTCGAAATTGGCGTAGGCCCGATGGCCCGGGGCCAGTAAAAGTTGCGGTCGGGCCAGTAAAAACATGAAAATGCCAAAGTTTGGTGGCCCGATCGGGCCACCAAATGTTTAAACCATAAGAAGACAACATCAAGGAATATGAATCTCAAGTTTGACACCTCTTAAAAACACTTTAATTGTGATTTAAATATTTGCAAGAAATGAAAAGGACGGACATAAAAAGTCGCAAGCGCACTTGCGCTAGTTGAATTAATCCTTATTTATGCCTACAAATATGTGCTATTTCCTCATATGAACACTCTCCCTTGAATTATCTGCTTCTTGCATGATAAATCATGGTAAAATTAAACAACTTCCAGAGGTGTGTAATGACTAAAAGTAAAAGCATATGCTTACATGTATGCTGTTTTCTTAATTTCCCACACACCCCCTGGAAGCCTTTGCAACATGTAGAATATAAACATAGAACAACCAATCCACAGAGGGAGTATGTGTGCATACTAAGACCTATCAAAACACATGTCTAACTTTTCACATTCATTCATATTGCAAAGTGCAGTGTGCTTGCCTTTGCGATACCGTCCGCGATACCGTCAATAAAGGGGAATAATTTCATCTTTCGGATCATTATTCATATTTTTGAAGGTATTAGAAAGAATCATTTTTACAAGGTAGAGACTTGTGACTACTTGGAATTATTTTAGCTTGTAATCGAGATTTAAGTGATTTCATTTCCCGATTTGAAAAGTTATCTTAGCTATGCTCAGTCCCATGTGTGTTTTTTTGTGTTGGAGATTTTATGGACCATAAAATAACAAAATCGTACATGGAAAAGAGCTTAGTTTCATCAGTTGATGACTCTTAGATGAAACTGCTCGATTCTAGGTTTTGTTTTGTTTATTCAGTGATGGATTTCTTTAATGATGGTGGTAATTTTAACACATAACTTCCTTAATTTACCAATTAATGACCAAGTAGTCATGACCATTGTTTTTCTTTGTTTGTAAATTTTATTTTCGGGCCACCAGAAAAAAAGATAATTTCGAGCATTGGAATACAGTAACAAATGAGGCTAAACATTGCCCAGTACCCTGAAACTATGAATATGGTTATTGTTTTAATTTTACTTTTGTTTTTCCTTATTTTTTTCGGGCCAGTAGATTTTGGTTTCGGGCCACCAAAATTGGAAAAATACTAATTTTACTGGCCCGACCGGGCCACCAGCAAAAAAAGTCAATTTCGAGGGTTGTATTATGGAAAGCCATTTGTAGCATTGGAATACAATATCCATGGATTCAAAAGCAACAAAGCAAGAATTTAAAAAATAAGACTTTTCCTAAAAGTTTAATCCAGATCATAAAATCACCTTGATACTAGAACATATTAATGATTTGAATCAACATTTTATGCCTTTGAGTTTGAAAAAAGAATTTTACAACAATTTTTCAAAGAAACTAATGGCTGTCCATACTTTTTAGGATCTTTGTGAAACACCCCTTGAGCTGAATATTGGGTGGCAGAAGGGGCAGTAGAGTAGGGGAAAGTTACAGGGCAGCATTGGAGAGATCGGTGAGGGGAAATAGGACAATGGAATGGTAATGAAAGGATACAAAGGGCAAGATTTGGGGCATATAAAGTCCTGCAGATCAGTCATCATGTTCTCCTACAAATTGCTGCATGTCCTTCACTCAAATTTATATCCCGACACGACACGTGCAGGCTTCTCAGCTTGGCGACATACCTAGGGGTAGCAGTGAGAGAGCTAGGGCAGGATTTATTAAAGGGGGCAACTAGTCATCTCATAGTCATAGTCATACTCCCCCCCCCCCCCCCCCTTCACTCAGGCTGAAGTTGTGTGAATGTCTTTGTGTGTATGACTTGGCCTTGAACAGTTGAAGGTGTGATTCATAAATGATAAATGTTAATATTGCTGTTGTATTAATTAGTCTTCCATTCAAATAATGTCATAGTGAATGTGCACACTCGGCCAAATCATGGTTTAGGTCCCCCCCCCCCCCCCCCCCCTTCTGCAAAGTCATATTTTGTAAGATTAGGTCCGTCACGAAATGAATGCAAGAGTAAATGGAGGTAGAATAATATATTTGAAATTAAACTAAGAGAATGCTCACACTTTATCATCAGTTATTCTCACCTGTAACTTGTCTGTTTCTTGATGGTGAAGTGCGCGAACCGATCCATGCCCAAGGCCAAGTTGTTGGTAAACTGTCGCAAATCGATCGTGTCGGCGTCATCATTCGCCCCATCCTCGCCATCAGCGACAAACGACGCTCCATCCATGCCGTCCGCCCCGGCCAACTGACCCGCAGCGACCGCCGCTACACTGGCACTCGCACCAGCAACTGCCAGAATTTGTTTCACTTCTTCCGACGGTTTATCTCCTACCATTATGGGGCCAGGCCCCGACACAACCGGTGTGTCGGGGGAGATTAAAGGCAAGGGTATTCCATTAAGGCTTTCGATTCCAGTAGTCGTGGTTAACATATCCGAATCAACGGATATTGAAGAGTTATTTACATTGTTATGATTATTATTTGCGGCGGCTGCCGCTACGACTTGTTCGGTGATGGGCGGAAACGTCTTCATCGCTGGGCCGGCGGAGAGGGGCGGTTTATACTCCACCGCCTCGCCCGTCTCGGCAAAAGCCGAGACGGGGAGCGATCGTCTCCGCTCAGCCATCACTAAAAAGGCGTCAAACTTCGCTGTATAACATCAAACTTGCGCACCTTTCTCCCTCTTCCGACATTAAAACGAGCAGATGTTTGTGATATCCAATGAATATTCCACTTCACGAGTAAGAAGATATTTCCAACCAAATAGTAGAGCATACCGACGGAGACGCTAGAAATTCCAATACGCCCACCCCACAGTACCGGCGGTATACATTGTACGGAACGTACGAATAGTATACGGACAATTATACGGATCGGAAACATAAACACAGTACAGGCAGGCAGGGCGATCGCCAATGCATGCGTGCATGCAGCGCAGCCAGAGGTCAGTGAGCGCAGCATGTCTATAGCTAGCGACGTGGCGCGGCCATGTCAGTTATTTGTACGCGATCGTGCGTCGCCTGTCGATCATGCATGCGTCTGAATGTACATTAGCTAAAGTGGTACCCATACACAGTGCAGCTGGATATGGCGGATGCTCCCCCCCCCCCCCCCCCCAAAAAAAAAAAACTCGAATATCATAATTTTCCATGAGTGTAAACCAAACCAAATTTAAATCCCTAGCTCGCTACCCAATCAACAAATCTCAGACCCAGATAACACCAGATGGCCAACATGGAAAAGGGGGGTGGGGGGGGGGGGGGGGGGGGGGGGTTGTGGTGGTGGTGGTGGTGGAGGGTGGGGGTTAATGAGGGTACTTTATTCTCCCCTAACACTGTTACAAAAAATTGACCCCCTGTTCCTTCCCCTGCCCCCGCCCACCTCGTCTGATTGTCATGCTGGTACCATTATAATATCCACATCTCTTGTCATGTTGTCACCAAATGACGTCGAAATTATTTTTTTTTAATGGAAGTTTAAATAATTTTATGATATTTGTTACCAATTTTAATTTAGTGTGCATAACATGGAATAATTTATTGAATTATAATTTCTCTTGTTCGCCTTTTCCCCTTACTCTATTGCTTTCCCTATCAATCATTGTATAAAGGCGCAACACTTGTATCTAATGGTGGGACCCCAAGGAAAAACAGCGGTTTTGTCTTTTTTTAATTCTGCTGAATAGACCGCATCTGTAATGTATGCAAATAATATGCGCATGACGTCAGCCTCCCCGTCGTCAAGCTTAACCCTATCAAGCCCAAGCTATTTTGGCGTTCCCAGGCCCAAGGGGGGGCTCATAGGGCCCCCCCCCCCCCCTCTCTAATTTCTTTATTATTCAATCAACCACTTTCATAGTTGGCACATGTGTCGAGCAGGTCAAGCTCTACAAGTTGCAATCATAAACATTTTTAAAGGTCACCATATGAGGGCGCTATTTACGATAGTATGATACAAAACATAGAAAATGTCAGAATATAGAAGTTTTGGAGCTGTTTTCGCCGAATGGACTGTTATCAAGTAGGCAAATATAACTTTTCAACATAATTATGTAATATTACATATTCTGGAACATAGATCAGGACATTTCTGTGGAATTTGACGGATTTAGAGGCCCATTAGGTCCACAAAGTCATTGTGAAGGTGACCTTCACACATCTTATCAAACACATTACAGTACATGATAATTTACGTATGCAATTTCTTTAATTTTTACCCTATAAACTTAAACCAAATGGATTTTTTTCATATCAAAATGTTTGTTGACATCATAAGAAACCCTCATTAGCAGATTTTAATCACAAAAATATCATAAAAGTACATGTATATCAAATCTATATATGACTTAGTTCTTATTATATTCATTGTTTTGCGCCATTTTGTCCTTAAAAACAAAGAAAAACAAAAGAAATATCCATGAAATTTTTGTTCAGATCATGACAACCTGCTACCGATCATATAGATTATATGAATAAACTAATTCATGTCAATTGCTGGACAGTACAATGCATTTACACATATTGCACTAATTTTGTGTTATATAATAACTATATAAAATCACTTTCAATATAAGTTTACTTGATACTGTTACTAGTTGAAGATGAAAATACCATGTCAATACCTTGGGTTGTGTATGGAAAGGTTGTTCAATTCAAATTTTGAAGAAAAAAAAATCGGAAAATTATGAGAAACATAGTTTTTTTTAGTAATTCTTATTTTTTCTATTGTTTTCCTCCATTTTGTTCTTGAAAAACAAAGGAAAACAAAGAAAAAACAAAAACAAACAAGTGAAATCTATTTTCTGATATTGTGACTTTACTTTTGTACAGTTTATACATTTCAAATAGAAAACACTTCAGAAATTTACACGATTTACTTGTTTAGTGCAAGAAAAACAAAATAAGACTTAAATTGACAAACATGCATTTCAGAAAGTGGTTACCATGGCAACAGGAAAAACCCGACACTTTTAAATTTCATACCATAATGTTCCCTATAAAATGTTAGGAAATGTCACCGAATTTGGTGAAAATTGGATGAAAAATGTGGGCGTGGCAGTACAAAATATGGTAGGGGGGCTCATTCAGCCCCCCCTTGGGCTTGATAGGGTTAAAAGTCCTGCAAGCTAGCTTGCCGGACATGGTTACTTTGCCGACGGGGAGTCTGACGTCATACGCATATTATTTGCATACATTACAAAAGCGGTCTATTGGGTCAATCCCCCGTTGCACATCATTTGTTGTAATTTCGGAAATAAACAAACAAACAAACAAAGGTCTATATACGTGTATATAGGATTGATTGCCATGCAGGCCATACCCAATCGCTGATAATACAACAATGCCTCTTGGGTTACCGATTTTAGTTTCAGTTTCAGTTTCAGTTTCAGTTTTATTTTCATTTCCAACAAAGCAAAACAAAAAACGTTACATAGTACAAAACAAAACTGTGTAAAATGTAACTATAGCTAAGTACAGTGAAAAATAGAATCATATACAGTAATGATATATTTGGATACGGAGAGATCCAGTGCACTGAAAAGCAATAGATTGTGGACCCCTCGAGTAATAATAAAGCAATTACATCATACTTCATATAAACAAGTTTAGTAAGAGGGGGCTGGGATTTGCTCAAGTGCTTTCGTCATCATCATCATCATCATCATCATCATCATTATCATCATAATCATCATCCTCATCATCATCATCATCATTATCATCGTCATATTCATCATATTCATCATTATCACCATCAGCAGCACCACCAGCGTCGTAATCACCAAAACCATTATCGTCGTCAGGGGTTACATTTTAAAGACTGGAATACAATCATGTAGGAACACCGTTTTAAAAACATTGTTTCCAGTACGAATTCTCGCTATTAATGCCTGAAGATGCCTTATGCGCGAACATTCTCAAACGGTGTTTTATTGAACCTTTTCTATACCTCTAGATCGATAGATAGATTAGATAGATAGATAGATAGATAGATAGATAGATAGATAGATAGATAGATAGATAGATAGATAGATAGATAGATAGATAGATAGATAGATAGATAGATAGATAGATAGATAGATAGATTATAGATAGATAGATATCGATATAGATAGATAGATAGATAGATAGATAGATAGATAGATAGATAGATAGATAGATAGATAGAGATAGATAGATAGATAGATAGATAGATAGATAGATAGATAGATAGATAGATAGATAGATAGATAGAGATAGATAGATAGATAGATAGATAGATAGATAGATAGATAGATAGATAGATAGATAGATAGATAGATAGATAGATAGATAGATAGATAGATAGATAGATAGATAGTTAGATAGATATAGATAGAAAGATAGATATATAGATAGATAGATAGATAGATAGATAGATAGATAGATAGATAGATAGATAGATAGATAGATAGATAGTTAGATAGATATAGATAGAAAGATAGATATATAGATAGATAGATAGATAGATAGATAGATAGATAGATAGATTAGATAGATAGATAGATAGATAGATAGATAGATAGATAGATAGATAGATAGATAGATAGATAGATAGATAGATAGATAGATAGATAGATAGATAAATAGAGATATATTATATATAGATAGATAGTAGATAGATATAGATAGATAGATAGATAGATAGATAGATAGATAGATAGATAGATAGATAGATAGATAGATAGATAGATAGATAGATAGTTAGATAGATATAGATAGAAAGATAGATATATAGATAGATAGATAGATAGATAGATAGATAGATTAGATAGATAGATAGATAGATAGATAGATAGATAGATAGATAGATAGATAGATAGATAGATAGATAGATAGATAGATAGATAGATAGATAGATAGATAGTTGTATTAAATAAACTCAACAAACTAGAAAGCGATCTATAACATCAGTAATCATTTCAACTCTAATGGTGTTTTGGGCGCCTGCATTGAGTATCAAAGTCATAAACACAACGAAGGAATGTCCCATGTTAAAGGAATCTAATAACATTGTTAAAATCCACACAAAACTTCCCGAGAACTCTAGCGGTTCTCACACTTCTCTTTATAATCGTATTACTTTCCTTATGCAGATACATGTAGTTATGATTGAACTGTGTGGATTTGAAATTCTCTATAGGTAGAATTATAATTGTGTTCAAAGTAATTGCAGTCAGTTAGCAAGTAATACTTTGCAATTCGCTCAATCCCGCTCATTATTCTTCGGACTATCATTTACCGTGGAATCTCACAAATTCACACATCACTCAGTGCATGAACACAATTCATTATAGTTGACAAAAATACAAACGTCATCAACCATTCATAATTGTTTGTATACATGTCAACAATGTATTAAATTGGATTCCTTTAATTAAAACTTTCCGTATACTGGCCATGCTGGCCGAGGATCATTCGAGATCAGTGGCGGTGAGTGGATGTATAGCAAAACCCCGCACTTGTCGATCGGTAGTTCATGTTTAGGAGAAACGGGCGTTTTAAGTTCACATAATGTATGTAAAAGACTAATGTTTGTAATAATATTGAAACAATCATTATCGTTGAAGGGTAGAATATTATTCAATTGTCTCGCGAAGTGTGATGAAATAGAAAAAGAAATAGAAAAAGAAATTCACGACGTTTCGTACGCTGCTGCAGCTGTATACTTCGTCGGGTGACGAACTTCGCGAGACATGCAGTTGAATAATATTCAACCCTTCCTCTTCTCCGTGATGGATAACAACATATCACGAATCATATTGTGGCCGAATATTGTCAGTCCGATGTTTTAGAAGAAGGCATCAAATAAAAGCTTGTGATGAGGCCTTTCTCGTGGCTTGAAAATCTTAAAATAAGGTTTTACCGACAAGTGCAGGGTTTTGGTATATCCAGTCAACCATCAATCCAGACGAATGGCCAAAACGCCACTGCCATGGGCGTCGATACTTACGTAATACCTATTCATCAGGGGGGATGAATGAATAGATCACCCCCCTAATGAATGGGTATC
>JBAMJV010007204.1:0-14285 GCA_037951105.1 Echinarachnius parma
CCAATCTTCCAGAATACCACACCCCTCCCATCATGCCCATGGATCTAGGTAGCTTCAATCTCTCGACTGGTTTAAAGTGTCACTCAGTATGTTAAGACTGTTAAAGGGGTAGTACAGTTTTGGTAAGCCTGAGCTTTAGTAACGAAAACCTGCACAATAACATTACAAACTAATAGGTATAACTCCACCATGCTCGAAAGTTATAGAAAATTACATCCGACTAAATTAAAAGCCTGTTATCATTTTTAAAAAAGAACACAAGAGGGCGCTCTCTAAAAAAGGATTGTTTTCAACCGATTTTTCATGCAAAATTATGCATGTGATGTTTTGTTGAAATAATAATTAAATAGAGAGATCGTCAACATCTATTTAAAAACCTCTTTTGAAAACTTTTGAAAAAGTGTAAGCATTTTGAAATTTGTTTTTATTATTTTTAATCTGGGCCCCATATTTATTACAATCGGATATATGTATTGATATTTCAGCCGTTTCCGAACGATTTTGATCAAAATAAAGTTTATGCTGCCATTAAAATCGTATGCTCTTTCAAAATTTGACACTCAGTTTTTCATGATCTCACAAACAAATTATGTTGTGTAGCGCCCTCTCGAACAAGACTCAACTATCTCTTTAAGTTAAAATTTGTTGTGATCTAGGCCTACGTCATATCTACGTCACTAAAATATATTGTAGCAAATCGCTAGTTCAGAATACTGATTTGGCCAACACAAAATTAGTGACGTACAGTAGATAAAATAAATGTTAGGCCAGTGATTGCATTACTTTCGAGTGAAAATTAAAAAAAGCTCCCATACCCCCTCCACCATCCTCACCTCCACCCTCCCACTTCTCAACTTGACAGATCTACGCCACTGGCCGGCTCGACCAAAATAAATACAATTAGCGCCAGTCTATGTACAGAGATAACAGAAAATATGGTTGTGTGTTTGTTTGATTCTGTGTTACCCAATTATTGTGACATAAATAGGATGCCTTGAACCATCTGCGTACCCAGGAGGTGGGGTTTAGGGGTTCACCCCCCCCCCCCCCTTGACCAACCCAGGTCGAAATTCCCATAGAACCAAAACCCATAGGAAACCCATAGAAACCCATAGGCCTATATATGGGTTTCAATAGGGAAAGTGGAACATGGGTTTCTATAGGACCTAAGAATATCCCATAGGATTCCCATAGGATACCCCTAGGAATTTCCCATAGGATTCCCATAGGATTCCCATAGGAATTTCCCATAGAAATTTCGCATAGGAATTCCCGATTGACACTTCCATAAGAGATATACCAATTAAATTCTCTCATAGAGAATTAATAAATGATAATTCATACTCATACTTTCCTTATCAACCTCTTCATTCAGTGCAATAGGGCAAGCAAGGCATTGCCTCTTGTATTTAAGAGGGTTAAAGAATTAAATTTAAAGCTGAACCATACATTGAGATATAATGCAGTTAAAAACCGTTCCTTGGTTAGTAAAATATTCTATCATATTTATATTGATTTCAGGAATATTAAGTCCCATCTAGGAATTGAAAATGTGGTGAATTAATTGATTATATATTATTTCATTAAAATACACACCATTGTGTTAAACAAATACCCACAGTATATAAACATCATATTTTGTTGTATAAATGATATGCATGTGTCTCTCATGAATATAATTGTTGGTTTCTATGGGTCCTATGGGTTTCTATGGGTCCTATGTGTCCTATGGGTTTATATGGGTCCTATGGGTTTCTATATGGGTTTCCTATGGGTTTCTATGGGAATTTAGACTTGGGAACAAATTACTGTTTTGGTGGGTTTGAACCCGCCCCCCCCCCCCCCCCCCCTTAACCACTAATTGTAGATGTTTATAATGGTCTCGAGACCACATTTTAGCATCATTACCAATGGGTTCGGTCTCGAAAATGTTGAAAGATCCTGGTCTCGGCCTCGAAAATTGTGAAGAATCCCCCCCCCCCCCTCCCCCTCTCCTCGGCCTCGAAAAGTATGACAGTTCTTGAATGGGCGAAAATTGTTTCGATCTCGTTGCGAAAAATTAAAATGTATTGACTATTGTATTTCTGTGAAATTTTCCATATTGTATTTCTGCGAAATTAAATTTTCGGACAAGAGCGCCATCTTCGATATAATTTCGACAGCTCCCTCTTGTCTCCCGCGCCAATCCAGTGTTTCCCGCGCGGAGATTACATAAAATCGTGTTTTCGTACAATATTTCGATTTGACAATTATAATTTCACCGAAATCATGGATCCGCAGAAGCTGGTTGAGATTCTGCAGGGGACCATCCACCCAGAATTGCGAGAAGCTGCCGAGAAACAACTCGATGAAGTGAGTAAAAAAAATTCCAATTTCGGGTGATCGGCGCATGTAGAAATACACGTGTGACAGTGTTATTTCAATGGGGAATGAATGAATGACATAGCTAGTGCGCAGTGAATGGTGATTGAATTGAATGAATGAAATCGTGTGTGGTGCGTGCATGCATGTGTGCATGTGCAATGCTAATGTAATGGGAATGCCAATGGCCATTGCATGCCAATGTGCATTTATGATTTACATGAATGTTGCGAATAATATATGACACATAGGCTACTATTATATATTAGCATATTACTAGTGGCATTGAATGGCTATCTGTGACTTTCTCTTGCTACATCCATAACTCATAAGTCATGATTATGTAATTTGACACAAAAAGTCAAAAATTTGATGTGACTGAGCGTCCGTGTGTGTGTGCAATTGGGAATGCTTGATCGCGTATGCGTGCATGTCTGTGTGCATGTTGTGAACTGAAAGCTGCGTGCTGCAGCTTGCATGATAACTCAATAATAACTGGATTGGATGGGCCGGGTAGAGGCTAGAGAAGCCACATTATATTTATAACAATAATTATAATTCTTTCCTTTAACAAAACTAAAGCAAATGATCACAATAAAAGTTAACTCGATTCATCATTTATTCTTATTGAAATATAATTATTCTACTTCTATTTTATTATAATTAAAGAGAAAAACAGTTAATATAATAATAAGTTCTAAGACTTTTGCCTAATCCATCAATCAGTCACATTTAACGATCGATCATAATCGTCACAAACCGTTCCAAGGTATGATCCTACTCGAAGTCGAAAGCCTCGACTGTCGCATTGGATGTCAACGACGATGTCGTGCATTTTTCTCATTGGATCGTTGTGACTAGGTTTGTGTCACATGTTCATCATAATTTGATAATTATTTAAGGAAAACTTCCATCAAAACTGGTCTTTACTTTTTTAGTATTAAAATGCCAGAGGAATTGGTAAACAATTACCTTTTCCACTGGGCGGGCGCCGGGTGGTGATTGTGCATTGTTCAAATTTGCACTTTGCATCAGCCATCATGTTGCATGATCATGAAAGTTTCTTGATTTATTTCTGTGATCATGAGAATTGAATTTTAGTCTATTTTATGGCAAAAAATAGTATCAAGTTTCAAAAGTCAACAGATTTTAATCTTGTGTTATTTCATGTTTTAGGAGGGAATTTAAGTGGCCCCAACATAATAAAAAGGTGCAAAATATGAATTTTAGAATGATTTTTGTAATCTTTCACAGAGAATCCAAATATGATAAGAGTTTTACTTTGCATTAAAACAAAACCTTAATCCCAAATCACCATTTGGAATGCCCCTCCCCCCCCCCCCCCCCCAAAAAAAAAAGGCTTAAAAAGTCATGAGAAGATAATAAAATACTAATGTTGTAGAGTATCCTTTGAGAATCTGAAATTCCACCAGGTTCCCATAGAAGGGGTTAAATAATACACTATTACATCCAGGGTCGGAAATACACGGGGGGCTGAGGGCGATTTTGCCCCCCTAATTTTCAAAATAGCCCCCTTAAATCAGAAATATTTTGTGCTATCCATGAGATTGAAAAATTAGCCCTCGAAAATTAAAAATTAATACCTGCATTGATTACATCCATGATTGAATGATTAAACAAACATTTATTAATTTTCCCAACTAGGTCCACAAGATAATCGGCTTCACGCCGACCCTGTTATGCTCCGTGATGGACGAGGCGCACCCGTTTCCAGTTCGTCAGGCGGGCGTGATCTACCTCAAGAACATGGTGACCCAGTTCTGGCAGCAGCGCGAGGCCGAGACGCCCCTCGAGCCGCTTCCGTTCAGCATCCACGAGAACGACAAGGTCTTCATCCGCGAGAACATCATCAAGGCGATCATCAGCCTGCCGGAGCTTCTGAGGTAAACTTTGATTATGAACAACACCACATTATTAAAGGTTGCTAATCTACATTGTAAATGGTCATACTATGGTATGACCATTTACACGCCATGGTATGACCATTTACACGCCATAATGCATGTTTTTTTTTTGGGGGGGGGGGGGCTTTTTTAAAACATTTAATAAACATATTCAAACATTTAAACGTTTGGTGAAATATTAAACGGTATTCATGCTAGCTCTGTAGATTAACTGATCAATACATTATATATCCTCTTTATTTCCTTCTTTTACAGAGTGCAACTTTGCGTTTGCTTGAGCACTATACTGAAGCAGGACTACCCAGGAAAGTGGGATGGTGTTGTCCGGACGATTGTCCAGTATATCTGTTCAGAGGAAACTGCCACTTTCACATTCGTAGTAATTCAACATATATTTGTATTGGCAGTACCGTGGGTGCTAGAGAACCCGGACAGTCATGCACAACACAGATTAGCACAGTGCGTCATTGACTTTGTACACGCACCGTGCGCGGTGGCCGGGGTCTCCTGCACTGCGATAAATTGAACCTTCGTGCATGAAATCGCGCCGTGCGGAAACCCGCTTTGCCGTTGAGCGATAATTTTTTTATCAGCGAAGGCACCGCGATATTACGGTCCAATTGGTGTAAGTTTCTACCGAAATTAACTACTGAGCGTAGATTTACAAAAGCGAGAATAAAGATTATAAAAATTGTAATCTCAAATTATCGTGAATAAAATTTAAAAAAATAACAAATTTTGGAGTTTAAAGACTGACTTTCAAGCGATTTTCTGGATAACCAGGAGGACTACAGAACAGCAATATACATGTATTTTATGAGCAATATGCAGATAAATCGTTTGATATAAGTTTCGAGTCGCATGTTCAGTGCATTCTCGGCAAATCTAATTTCAATGGTAGCCCTGTCCATTTTTTGGCCGGGTTCTCCCCCCGTCCGGGTTCTCTAGCCACTACGGTATACTAGTATACTACTTTGTGACAAAGTCTAATGGAAAGAAAAAAGGAGAAATGAACTTACTCAATTGCACATTTATTTTTTTTCCCTTCCTCTTCACAGATTGCAACTTTGCGTTTGCTTGAGCACCATACTGAAGCAGGACTACCCGGGAAAGTGGGACACCGTTGTGGGGACGATCGTCCAGTACATCAGTTCAGAGGATACATCAGTGTGGTTTGGAGGCTTCTTGGCAGTATACCAACTGGTCAAGAACTATGAGTGAGTTCAATTATGTACAAATGACCCTGTACCTTTTAATCTGTAAGGCTTTAACACCTGTTTCATAGATGCAAATCTTATCAACCAATAAACTTTAAACCTGAAGACGTTTAACTGTCTTAGATACAATTGTTTTATTCATCAGCTCGGATGAAAATCAATGTAGTTTGGAGGCTTTTTGGCAGTTTACCAACTGGTCAAGAACTATTCTGAGTGAGTTCAATTATGACCCTTTACCTTTTTATCTTCTAGGTTAACACCTAACTCAAATATGTTCAACCAACAACCTTTAAACCAAACCTGAAGACATTCAACTGTCTTAGATACAATTGTTACATTCATCAGCTCAGACGATACATCAGTACAGGGAAACAAATATACAAATTTATTTTGGGGGATACGTTTCAAGCTTGCCCGCATAAAAATGACACTCCAACATTTTGTTGCATTGAACTCAATGCAAATTTCAGGGACTCTTTTTTTTGTTTTGTCGGGGGCTCTTGGCAGTTTAACAGCTGGTCAAGAACTATGAGTGAGTTATAAACGTAAGCCTGTCCTTAAGTCCAAATCGTCATCAGTGGCACTGGCACAACTTGAATCCATGCTAAAAAGGAAAAAAATACTTTCATGTTTGGTGCATTGTTTGTCAGGTTCAAGCAGCCAGATGATCAGGGGCCCTTTGAACCTGGAAGCTATGAAACTCATTCCTCCCTGTATGTCTGAGACAGTATTTGCCTGACGCCCTAATATTGCCCCACCTATTGAGTTTCATGTACTCAACAATTTACTTTCATGTTTGGTGCATTGTTTATCAGATTCAAGCAGCCAGATGACCGAGGGCCTTTAAAGGAGGGGTGCAATCCCGGCTTTGATTCAGGTTTATAGCTTTAAATATGTGCCTTTATTGATATACCACACTCTTTTTTTCAAAGAAATCCTTAAGTTGGGAAAAAAAGGTAAATTTCATGCAACTTTTTTGCTTTATTACGCATCGGCGTTCCATGCTCCTAAAAAAAGTCATTTATAGCAGAGCGGAAATGTGCGCACGTGTCACCCGATTCATGACATCACATGCAGACCGCAACGCGGAGGAATGTGCATTGTTTACATGCAGAGCCTATGACTTGCTTGTAAAACAAACTCGTTTTTGCTTGTAAATTGAGGTTTTACTGAAAATGCTTAAGAATTGCTAAGAAATGAATTGTAGCAGGATGCAGCTACACATCTGAGTGTATATCGTCCCATGATATAAACCTGAACAAATGTTTGCAAATATTGAAACAAATGGAAATAATATCTCTGTGTCAACGTGAGTATTGTACTCAGCGTGTACGTCTATGACCGAGCTAAACTGCGATTGCCTGCAGGTGACGTCACAAAGATGACGTCATTTTTTGTTCGCCCGGGACTCAGTTTTTTTACGGGGGTTCCGAAAGAGAATTTACAAGTTGATTTTTTTATTTTACCGGGTTTTCCCACGAGGAAAATATGTTTGTATTAGTAATCTTCATGAAAATCTACCTTAGATACAGTAAAACCCAATTTTGAGGCAGTTTTCTTGTCACCATACCTTTAAAGGAAGCCATGATAGTCATTCCTCCCTGGATGTCTCAATGGTGTGGAGAGCCCCTCTTATTTCCTTGTGTATGCCCTACCTATTGAGTTTCATGTGTTCATCACCAAGATTTAAGTTAATTGTTGCCCCACCCATTGACTTTCATGTTTAGTGCATCGTCTTTCAGATTCAAGCAGCCAGATGACCGAGGGTCTTTGAAAGAAGCCATGGATGTCTCTGACTAGTGTGTACCCCGCTAATGGCTCTGTGAATCGCTAATCTCACTATTGCCCCACCTATTGAGTTTCATGTATCCAGTGTGGATTTGTATGTTTACCCATCAATTGACTTTCATGTTTGGTGCATCGTCTTTCAGATTCAAGCAGCCAGATGACCGAGGGCCTTTGAAGGAAGCCATGAAGGTCATTCTACCGTGGATGTCCCAGCGATGCGGACAGTGTTTGCCCGACGCCTCAGAACCCTCTGTTCTCTTGCAGAAGCTTATCCTCAAGATCTTCTATGCTCTCATACAGGTAAATATTGTCGTTGAGAAATAGAAGGATGCAAAATCTTTGTATGTATATCTGAGATAATCATGTTCAACGTTGGGGAGCCTCATGAGAACCAAATATAGCACTCTTATACTTTTGCTTAATATTCCCCAAATTAGAAATATGATTTTTTTTTTCTGAAAATTTTGCATTATGTAGAGTTGGCTTCCCCTACAAGATGGTATACAGAACTCAATTTAGCTAAAAGTTGACCTTTACACCCTACTCATTCTCACCCAACGATATAAGCCTGTGACAATTTGGGAAATAAAATGTGAATTTTCTCTATGTTCGCTTTTGTTACTCTGTTAAATAAAAAAAAAAATAGACTTAAACACTACTTTGAAGCTGGAAATATTATGAACTGTGTACATAACAAATATGCACCACTCTAAAAATTAGACTAAACCACGGCTATAAGATTTAAAACTCTGATTTTGTGTATGGAAATGATCTGTTATTACACAGGGTGGCCCAACAAAAACGAAACGGGGCACTTCCCAAAATATAGTACCAGCATATTTATGTCCATTTGATAGGGTGTCTTTTCCAATGAAAAACGATACCAAGAACAGTAATTTTGGTTGTGTAGTTTTTGTTTTAGGACGCTGTGAGTGAGACCATGTCAGGTGCCTATTTTTGTCAATTTTTACCTAGTCAATGCCAGTTAAAATGCCCGTAATACCATTCAACGAACATGCCCATTCTCTCGGCACACGGGTGAGTGCACACTAACAATGGCGCGCCTTGTTGAACGATATGAAAGGCGGTACGTGCGATCTATCAAGCACTGGCTCTGTAAAAATTTACAAAAAAGAGAACCTGACATGGTGTCACTCACAGCGCCCTAAAACAAACACTACATGACCAAATTGACTGTTCTTGGTATCGTTGTTCATTTGAAAAGACACCCTATCCGATGGATATAATACATGTGTTACTATATTTTGGGAAGTGCCCTGTTCCGTTTTTGTTGGGCCACCCTGTATATGTGTCATTGCCTGAATCAACATTTTGCTTGCTTATTTGTTATTCTGATTTTGTAATTTATTGTTTTTTGTGTGTTTTGTTTACAGTACAACTTGCCACAGGATCTTGTCAGCAGGGAGGTGTTCACACAATGGATGAATTTGATCACCACTATGCTAGAGCAGCCATTGCCAGAGGTAAGTGAATATGATAATGTGAACACAACATAGGAAAGAAAAGAGCTCCAGAGATAATAATAATAATAATAACTAGACGCAGTGCACTGGGAGAGCATACCTCCGCCAACACTCGACGTTGATAAAATCCACGGCAAAATTGACTAACTGGAAACTTTGACCATGGGCGATGTTTCCAAGGTTTTACTTCGTTCGATCAAGTCTCACAATGCAACGCGGTCTTCCAAGACTAGCATGCAAGGCGAGAGCAGAGAGAACGATGCATGACTATCATGAGCTGCACAAGCACTCACAATAATGCAGTGTTTTACGCTTAAATTCATTTTTTTATATGACAATAATATAACAGACGTCGCTACTTTGATGGATTTATGTAACAATATTTACGGAAATATAGTTACAGAATATTCAGAATTACCTCAGTTTCTCGAAGTATAGGAACGAAAACTCAAACAGTGGCGAGGCGTTCGATAGAAAGCAGCTGGCATCTAGCTAGTGCGAGTGCAATGCATAACCTGGATCTCGCAGCCGCCGGGACTCTGGACGCCTCAGGACTCCTGTTTTGCAGGTCAAGAGCCATTCGGAGATCATTCAAAGCCGATTCAACATGTTCAATCGGCTACGCCTGCGCGAAACCAACTCTAGCCCGACTGAAGACCAGTAGGATCGGATCGAGTCGGCTCTGTGTGTGGACTGTGGAGGGTTTAAGATTTTACTGTATCTTTATAAAAAGGTACCTGGAAGGATGGAACGTAGTTCCTTAGCATTGTGTGCACCCACAAGGTTACCCTTGGCTGGAATGCTCCCCAGGGAGTGGAAAACGTGCACTTCATGTGCTGGATTGATTGCAGAATGTATCCGATGAACGGGATAATAATATAATTGTAAAGCGCTTAGAGATGATTATTAATCGTGATAGGCGCTATATAAATCAAGGATATTATTATTATTATTAAAATCTCTAAATTGTATGTATTTTTGTTTTGATTGTTTTCAGAGCACTCTGGAGGTTGATGTTGATGAAAGACCGGAGCTGCCGTGGTGGAAAGCCAAGAAGTGGTGCCTGCACATTCTTTCCAGGGTCTTTGAAAGGTAAGGATTCTTGCCTTTGTGTGTCTTTGCTACCAATTAGCCCAGTGAAAAAATACATGGGGTCTCAGGGCGAATTCGCCCCCCGAAATGCCAAAAAGAGCCCCCAAAATTTGCATCTATGAGTTCAATCAAAATTTGAAATGTATTTGTCACACAGGCAGTCTTGTAAAAATAGCCCCCGAAAAGTAAAATTTAATTTGTTCCCTGAATTAGCCCGAGGCATCATTCATCAATGTATCAATAATTTTGTTTAATTATTATTGTATACTGTCTTCCATGTATATCTCAAATGTTTATAGTATTTCTATACTTTTCTATACCTGTACTGGCCCATTCGGGCAAGTCGAATCATACATTTTCAAATTTTACCTGCCACAATATGAAATTTGCCCTCTCACTTCTAGATGATATAAACACATGTGAAGTTACATTGTTCTCGTGCAGATTAACAATTATTAAGTTCAGGGAAAACAATTTTTTTTCGGGGGCTACTTTTCAAGCTTGCCTGCATGAAATGACACTCCAAAAACTAGACCATTTATGAAATTGTACTTGCCTGACATCAATTAGCGTCTCGTAAGTAGGGTTATTTGATCCCATTTAACCCTATATAGCCCGGGCTATTTTGTAAATGCATAGCCCGGGGGGGGGGGGGCTAATTTGGCCCCCCCCTAAGATCTCGGCCGCAAAGCGGCCATTCACCGCGAAAACTTGCACACATGTTTAGTGAAGTGTATAGAATACTATGGTAATTTTAAATTTTTAGAAAAATGCATTATTTTTGCATATTTATGGTAATTTATGCAAATAAGGTCATAAATTCATATTTTTACCCATAAATCATATATTCTTCATAATTGAACATTGGTTTTCACTACATATGTTCTTTAGACCATTTGGAATAATAATACAACCAAAAAATTTGGAAGAGCCAGGTTCTTCCTTATGTTTTCTATTGTTTTTATAATTTCTTATGTATTTCTTTGTTTTTTTAGCTTATGTATTTTATTGTTTTTGTTGTTTATTTTATTTCTGATGATAAATCAACTACTATGAACCCCAAAACAAACACCTAAAATGTAAACAAGACCAAATAACCAATGATATATCTCTTTTTATGAAAACTGATATTTCCATATGTTTTGTACACAAATCACAAAATTTAGCAATTTTCGGGCTGACATGCATAGACAAAAGGTCATGTGACTTCATAACGGTAGGTCCGATTTTCAAAAATTGTATTTCAAAAGATGCGCAAGACCCAATAGAAAAAAGTCATGAAATTTCAGCGCAAGTTTTTTTCACGTTAAAAAATTATCGCGAAAAATGTCGAGGGGGGGGCCATTTTAGCCCCCCCCCGGGCTATATGGGGTTAAAGGGATAGTTTAGAGGATGCTTCGAGAAATAATGTATTTGTTAGGTAACGCTTAGAATGGCACATGATTTTAACCCTAAAAAGACTGGGCTATTTTGAACCTTGAAAAAACTGGGGGGGGGCTAAAAGGGCCCCCCCCTAAGATCTCGGCAACCGAAACTCCGATCGACTCCAAATTTGGCAATGTGATAGATGTCCATAAATTCTACAATATTGCGTAGTTGAAAAAAAATTTAAAATTAGAATATGCTAATTAGAGCTAATTAATTATGCGAAAATTGTATTTTTTGGTAGTTTTCGTAGTTTTCTCGGCAATCGAAACTCCAATCAACTCCAAATTTGGCATGGTGATAGATGTCCATGAGCCATACAATATTGCATAGTTACATTTTTTGTTCTAATTATAATATGCTAATTAGAGCTAATTAATTATGCGAAAATTGCATTTCTTATGTATTTCTTTGTTTGTTTTACTTATGTTTTTTATTGTTTTTTCAATGAAAATAATTATTGACCATTATTCAACCATTTTTAGCCCAAAATTAAATGATTGCAGTGATTAGAATGAAAAATTATGAAGATTTTGTCTTTTCTAGGAAAAAAATCAATTTCCATAGGATTTGTACACAAATCACAAAATTTAGCGATTTTCGGCCCGACGCTCACTTACAAAAGGTCACGTGACTTTTGAACGGTATACCCGGTCGTCGCAAATTTGGTCTCAAAAGTTGCGCAAGACTTCAATGAAAAAACTCATGAAGTCGCGCGACAATATCTGCGCGCGTTGCGGAATTATCGCGAAAATAGAGGAGGGGGGGGCTAAATCAGCCCCCCCCCCAGTCTTTTTAGGGTTAAAGATAAAACAAAATTGGTTGAGAAACGGCTGAAAAGATTTATCATCTTGATTTTCTGAATCTAAACTGAAGATAAACATACAAGAATGATCTGATTGCAGATTTCCTTTTCATGATTCAAGTTTTGTTCTTTGTTTCCTTTTGAATTGGGGTATGGTTACAAAAGAATATGCAGAATTCAAAAGTATTTAAAAATTATATTTCCTTGAATGAGAAGTTCATTGGAATGAAAACTGTTGAATTTTTATTTTTTATTTTTTTATATTTTTTATTTCAGGTATGGCAGCCCAGGCAATGTGACGAAGGAGTACGTCAAGTTCTCAGACTGGTACCTTAAATCATTCTCAGGTGAGAGCTAACTCGGGTGATGATTAAGGAGGATGATGATGATGGTGGTGGTGGTGGTGGTGATGGAGGTGGTGGTGTGGTAGTGGTGATGATGATACTGGTGATGGTGAAGAGGATGGTGGTGGTAGTGGTGGTGATGTTGATGGTGGTGATGGTGGTGATGATGATGTCGGTGATGGTGGTGGCGATGACTGATGATAAAGACGACAACGACGATAACAACAGCACCAACCACAAGGTCGGCGACAATTATGCCAAGAAAGACAATGTTGTCTAGATGAAAAACTACAATGTGGTGATAACGCTGTTCACAAAGAAGGCAACATTGATGGTGATCGTGACGCCCTCAACTTCAACAACAACAATGATGATGAGCATGGTGATGATTGTGATTGTTGGTCATTGGTGGTAATAAATGAAAGTTCTTTGTTTGCATGTACGCTGTAAGTGAGAGAATTTAATCCAATATAATTATACCCTTGCCAATCGAAGTTTGAAAGGGTGTATATTGGAAACAGCATACGGTCTGTCGGTCCGTTGCAAAAACTTTGAGGAGAGAACTACTTCCACAGTTTTCGAGCAATTTCAATGAAACTTGGTACACTTGATGTTCTTAGGGTAATGGTGTGCAAGACATATTTTTTGTAATTTTTGGATAAGCCATTGCCATGGTAACCACTATTTGGCACCAAATACAAGGTAACTTTGAGGAACAAATTACTTCCACAATTTGCTGGCAATTTTAAAGGACCTATAGCGTCTAGATGGCCTAATTTTCACAATTCGGCTCTCTATGTAATTTTTCCTGAAGAAAAAGAATTTGGCAGTCATTTCTCATGAAATCAATCAATTTTGGGGTAAATATCTAATTGTCCTGGGAACGCCCCTTTTAAACCACCAAAATGTGACGTCATCTAAAGAATGGACTAATGAACTAAAATCTGTAGATGACGCGTCATGACGTAAGCCAATGAATTGTCAATCACATGTCAATCACGCTGCCGATTCTGGACCCTAAATGTGGGTGGGGCGTAAACTGGCTGCTAAATGAGATTTGGCATCACTAAATCACTTAAATCACTACTGTGTTTATTTTCATGGATTTTTTTTTCGGCAGACCTATTTTAAAAGTCATCAATATGGAATAAGTGCCAAAGTACGTTGTATTCTTTAGGTCCTTTAACGAAACTTGGTACACTTGATGTTCTTGGGGTAAGGGTGTGCAAAACAGTACTGCGGGGTATTGATCACATTCAGTGATATTTCTAGTTGTTTCAGATGTGCTACTTGAATTGCAAGCTGGAATTGATTTAATAAGGTCCTGAAAAAAGAAATTGAATGCCGACTTGCAAATTGATGACTGCCAATATATTAAAAAAAAAATCTCTTTAGATCTTACTTTAAAAAAATCGGGTTACTTAAACATTGTACTTTAAGAGAAAGGGTTCTAGCTCTGTGAATAATCCCCCTCCCCTAAGTTTAATTGAACAACTTTGATAGCGTGAAAAACAAATTAACCTAAACCCCTCGATTCCTGTGTGTTTTCCCCGTAAGAGGCTCTGTCGCCTCCTTCCCAGTCGTGCGGAACATTCTACTTGGGGGAAAAGGAAAACCCCAAATCATCTGAAAAATGATATGCATGTTTTCAATTTAGGAATGTGAGGTCTGCATAATGAATCACGTTTGTGATTTTATTGGAGATAAAAGAGTGAAAAAAAACATGAAATAAAAGTTTTATCAGAAGTGTAGTTAGAGACTACACAATTATTTTGTTTGGGGGGTGGGGGGGGGGGGGGAGGGGATCACAGTGTTTCATGTTCACTTTGGCTACACCAGGGCTG
>JBAMJV010007205.1:0-59292 GCA_037951105.1 Echinarachnius parma
CACTAATTATTGAGTATCGACGTTATGTTTTTGTTGTTGTTGTCTTCTGTACTTGTTATTGTTAAATGTTTAGGTTATGTTTCTTAGTGCAATTTCCATGCTTAAATAATGTATACAAATAATTTCTTTTGTTTTGATTTTGGTTACATGGGTTTGGCGTTAACAAGCACCTTGCTTCTAAGGCAAATACCTGTCAATTTTTACACTGTACCGTTTATATTATTGTATTTTATCTGAAATAAATGAATAAATGAAATGAAATGAATTTGTAAACGGTTGGTTCAAAATGATCGAATATTTGTGAGCCCCACAATTATTGCAAATGGTTATATTTCAGCCATATCTGAACCGATTTTGATCAAATAAAAGTTATTCTGCCATTAAAACTTAATGCTCTTTCTGATTTGACACTCGGTTTACATTATCTCACAACAAATATATGTGGCGCTCTCTTTACCAAAACTCAACAATTCCTTTAAACTAGTTTTGTTTACGACGCCCCAAACTTCTAGACCATACAATAGTCATAGTACATAATAATGAATTAAACATCTTTAAATTAACAATACAAAATAAAAACTTGACAAAAAGGTCTAACAAAATAGCACAGTGCTAAACGATGTTTATTATTATTATTATTATTATTATTATTATTATTATTATATATTATTATTATTATCACTATTGATTATTATTATTATCATTATTGATATTATTATCACTATAATTATTATTATAGTAGTATGAATATGCACTAAATTTAAATTACCATTTTAGCTGCCCTGACAGTTTTGAGCAAAATACTTCCATTCACATGGGTGCTAATTAAGGGCATCCAAGTGTCAAACTTGGAAGACCGATGGTATGAGTTACAAAGATCCCCATTCTCCATGACCACTGAAGCAAATCAACTAGAATGCAGAATGTAGATAATACATACTCTGAAATTGCTTTATGATAGATCTACTATCTTGAAAGTTAACGTTGTAGAAAGTCCGATTGTACTTTTTTTTTTCGGGGGAGGGGGTGGAGGGGGGGAATATGGTACTCTGTGCACTGCCATTGGACTCGGTTGCGTACATAAAGTACTAACACAGATTGATCGCTTTCCATTATTATGTACCCCGGTTCACAAAACCAAGCAGGGGCCACATAAAGGTTTTTGAAAGTGGGGGGGGGGGGGGGGGGGGTTCGGACCACATTACAATTGATATGTTATGCTTCTGTCCCGCATCCCGCAGCCCCCACTACCCCCCCCCCCCCCCCCCCCTCCGTTGCCGCGGCCCCTACCAAGGTGTGCTTTGAACCATATATGCCCATATGGGGGCGCAAGTCTTATCCGTCCAATAGTCACAGCCTTTTCAACCTTATACCCAAGGATGTATACATCCTTGCTCATACTCCCCATTCAGATATTATTCCATAACCTCGGACAATCTGACCCTTCAATGTATGCTAGCCAGACCACCTCAATGACACAATGCCCCCTTGTATGGTCGGTAGTAAATCATATCAATTTCTCCGACCAGAGAAATCTGGAAGGACATTTATTCAGGCAAAAGACTTCAGCCCCACACAAAATTGTCCCCCTTTACCCTTGGACTATATTAATAAAAAAGGGCACAGTAATTATCACAGACATGACAGAGCGAAACTTAGCTTGATCCTAATCATATACAGGGTACGGGGGCGGGGGCACTAGGGTCATGGAATGTAAGGTAAATCATGGACCCTGGGATGTCAAATAGTAGACGACCCTGCTGTTAATTCCATTCGTTATGTTACATTAAAGGGATTATCTAGTGCAATGACTGAAAGTCAAAATAAATTGCAAAACGAATACGAAAAAAGGCCTGTTATCATTCAAAAAGAGCTGTGCAAATGAGTTGATGCATCTGTTGTTTGATTTTCAAACTCAAAGATAACTTCATCCACCATGTCCTATCCAGGAGCCTCTGCCTCCAAACATTATGATGAGAGGACAGGGAAGGATCACCTTCCACCCTGATAAACATGAAAAACACTGGCAACCATCTTGATTTCTGTTTTGAATCACGAAGGAAATTCTTGAAATCTTCTTTTGAATAAATGGTAAACAGACGCATTAATTCATGAATCATGATGCAACAAGACGGCAAACTTGAACACAGGTAGTTTTTACATAAAATTAATAATGAGGTCGCGTTCAAAGAAACAGAATTAAAGGTGATCAAAATGTATGATGTATAATTCTAAATGCCATTTCCAGGGGTGGGTCTAGATTTTTGCTAAGTGGGGTGGGGGTTTACCCCAGCGGCGAAGTCCGAGCCGCGTAGCGGCGAGTTGGGGGAGAGTCCGAGAGGGGGGTGTCCCCCCTTTCGGCGATTTTTGCTATGTTTAACCCCCGTAAATGATGTTTTTCTGGTATCTACTAACATAATGGAAACCTTAAAAAGTAGTGCAGTGTTTTTCTATGCACATCACTTAGCTTCACATGGCATCCCAGAGGGGGGGGGGGGGGGGGGGTGGGGGGGGGGGGGGTGGGGGGGGGGGGGGGTTAAACCCCTTAACCCCCTCCCCCCACACCCCCGTAGATCCGCCACTGATTTCCCAAGCTTAAAGGGCAATGAAACCCAAGCAAAATGTTGCTTTCATAGACTTGAAGAGATTAAGAGGAATAATCTCTGAAAGTTAGAGCATAATCAGGCCATAAACAAGAAAACTATGGCTCTTTGAAGATGCCCATTTATTCCTATGGGGAACTCAAATTGGCAACGCACTCTGATAAGTTTGTGGACTACTCTCCATATGTTTTGTACACAAATTTTCCTATTTTTACCATTTTCTTCATAGTCACACTTTACCATTCCCCAAACTCACGATATGTTGTGTATAAATGTATTCTACAAAACATATGTTGAACTCAAACGAAGGGTAAACATATATTTTGAGAAAATTTAACAAAATTGAAATTTTGTGTACAAAACGTATGGGGAGTTGTCCACAACTTTGCCAGAGTGCGTTGCAATTTGAGTCACTCATTGAAATAAATGGATATTTTCAAAAAGCCATAGTTTTCTTATTTATTGACCGATTGTGCTCAAACTTTCAGAGATTATTCCTCCTAATCTCTATAAGTCTATGAAAGTAACATTTTACTTGGGTTTCATTGCCCTTTAAGACTTTAGTATGATACCTTGAACACCATCAACACATACACATTATACATTATGCTTAATATTGTGGGTTATAAGTAATCGCAGTCCGGCTTCGTTTTATTTGACTCGCACTGTAGATCGCCACCCCAGGCGGAATAACCTTCGCGGCCGTGAAGAAAAAGTTACAGACCGTCGCGAAGACGGCGTAAATCTGTCACGAAACGGGCAATTCAACATTAACCCAATCATACACCTCCGATGTCGTCCGCACGTGCAGTTATGATACGTACTAGACAGGGACCGCGGAACCGGTGGCTGGGGGGGCTGCAGCCCCCCCCCCCCCCACTTTTTTTGGCTAAAACAAAGAAATACATAAGGTAACGTTGAGTATTGGTAATTTCCAAAGTGCCCCCCAAAATAAATTGTAACGGATTTGGCTGATTTCAATTCCATATGAAAGACCATCGAAAAAAACATGGGACAACATAATAATTCCCATTAAAATGCACTAATTGTTGTGAAATTTGCTTTCAAAATATTATTTAAAAGTGTTTGACGCCCGGGTATCACTTTTTAGAGAACGCTAGCCCGAGGCGATAATTTTGAACCAACCGTTACAAATTTAAAACAAATACTTCCTCTTTTTAAAAATTTTGAAAAGAAGTTTTTTAATAGTTGTTGATTTTCTCTCTATCTAATCACTATTTTTACGAACCTACATAATTATGCACAATATATTTTTTTAAATTGTTTAAAACAATGAGTTTTTAGAGAGCGCCATCTTGAGTTTGAACCGCTCTGTTTGAATCATCAATTATATCGATGGTTTGAATGTTAAAAGGCTTTTTACTTAGTCGTTTGTAATTTTGAATTCCTTTCAAGCGTGGTAGCGTTATAACTATTAGTTTGTAATGAAATGGTGCAGGTTTTGGTTACTAAAATTCAGTTTGACCAAATCTGTACTCTCTTTACCAGAACTCAACTATCCCTTTAAATAAATAAATACATTACAGTTCAAATGTGATCAGCCCCCCCCCCCCCCCCCCCCCACCCCCACTTTCAAAACCATTCCGCGGCCCCTGCTAGAATAAAATAATTTGATTTGTTGGGAGCATAGTGTACGTTCAATGCGATGGAACCGAGCTGGCATTTTACTCTCGGCCCATGTAATGCATAATGTACGTGGTAACAAAATTCCTTCGATAGCCGAATTGTTCACACGTTGCGCACGCACCAACGGACGGTACGCGCGCGCTGGATCCGTACGGCAAATTACTTCGTTCGATGATGTAGATTATACATAGCAATTAAAGGATTCGATTAACCTTATTTATATTTACAAACGTACAATGTCGGAGTTCGTTCGTAAACTAAGTGTGTGTTGTAAGCGATTGCATACGCTTACCTGGTAGTGTATGATAACGTTTCAGTAACAGAGGTCATAATTATGACCAAATAGTGGAATAAATGTTGAGTGCTATTTTGCTGGGCTAACTTTAGGCAGACTTACAGATGTCAACATTGCAATCGCAAATGCTCTTTATAACAAGATGTTAGATTGGTTTCCAAAATATGTTTCAAGCTCAATTTCGCCGAGAGCGTTCTATGAGCTGGAGCGTAATACATTCACTCGCACTGTACTCTCTGATGGCACGCGCGCTCGATCCCTGTGTCGAATAAAATTGTTCGAAGAACCATGGATAGTACTAGAACCATGGATAGTACTAGTATCCATGGAAGAACTAAGCTTACATGCATAGGGGCAATGAAAGGAATCTGGCAACCCTGTTGACATTTCGAATCGCGCATTCTCGGGGTGATAATGTTTCAGTAACGGAACGTCATAATTATGACCAAGTAATGATTGGGTTCAGGTTTTTGTACTGCACACTACTTCATCGAAGACATGCAAGTTGTGTGAAGTACCAACTCCCACTTCCATGGTATACCAAGGAGATAGTACTAGTCTAGGTTCTGTACCTGTATGCACCTTATACACCTTGTGAATCCGTCCGTACAGCTTCAAAGTTCAGAGTGGTATTACGAGGTATATGGAGGAAAGGTGTAAACAGGGTCCAGAACCTAGACTAGTACCCCCGCCGTCAGACCGTATCCAACCAGCAATCGAGCTCTCTCATGGGGCAATAAAGAAGAAACGAAGGTTGTTCTACCAGTGTGTTAGCCCACATTATTGCATGTCGTTCTAGATACACACAAGATACACAAATATTACACATGAAATGTTTGGGATCGATGACTGCTCATATCACTGCATGTAATACACAGCAACACACTCACCAATGCATGGAGAAATACCCCTTCGATGCATAAATGGATCGCACAAACGCAGACGATCGGCCACATGCACAGTGCATGAACCGTTACAATATAGCAACGCAATTTGATTGGTTGAGCTAAAGCGTAATAAATTCACTCGCACTAGACTCTCTGATATGGTACGCGCGCTCGATCCCTGTGTTGAATTTAAAGGGATAGTTGAGTTCTGGTAAGGAGAGTACAGTTTTGGTGAAATTAAATTTTAGTAACCAAAACCTACATCATTACATTGCAAAATAATAGTTATAACTAGAAAGGAACACAAAATTCCAAATGACGTAGTAAAGATCATGTTATCATTAAAAAAGAGCCGTTAAAACGTAAGAGGACGCTCTCTAAACACTCATCGGTTTCAACCATTTTGAATAAGATATTGTGCATGTGATGTTTTGTTGAAATAGTGATTAGATAGAGAAATAGCCAACAACTATTAACATACCTATTTTGTAACTTTTTGAAAAGAGGAAGCATTTAAAAAAAAATTTTAACGGCTGGCTCAAAATTCTCTAATAAACCTGGGGCCCCAGCTTTATTACAAATTGTTATATTTATGGATATTTCAGCCGTTTCTGAACCGATTTTGATCAACTAAAGTTTATTTTGTCATTAAAATATTATGCTCTTTCAAATCTTACACTCAGTTTTGCATTATCTCACGAACAAATTATTATGTGTAGCGCCCTCTCTACCAAAACTCAACTATCCCTTTAAAATCGTTCGAAGGGCAATTACAGGAATCTGGCAACCCTGTTGACATTTCTAAACGCACATTCTCGCGGTTCGTTTGTATGATTCAAGTCATGTATAAGTCAGGCGATTGCACACATTTACTTGGTAATGTGTGCTGTTACAGTATTAACGGAACGTCATAATTATGACTAAGTAATGCAATAAATATTGACTGTTATTTCAATGCGCTAACTGTAGTCTTAAAGATCACAATATTGTAATGGCACGTACACTTAATAACTAGATGTAAGGTTGGTATACGAAATATGTTTCAAGCTCGATTGGAACTTTAATATAGCTAACACAAAGGCGATAGCGTTCCATTTCATATATATATTTTCGTGGATTTAAACAATGTGCCGAGATTACTGTATAAAACGTCAAGTCTTTTGAAAGCTCCAACTTCTCTATGTAAACTGCATATCATCGAAGCAGAGAGATGGGAGGTCCGAAGAGTGTCAAATTATGTAGTATACATAGAGCAAGCGGGGATATGATGAGGGTCGTTTCCCCCTAAATGCATTCCATACAGACGCTCCACACACACAATAATACACAACAAAAGCACGCACTAACATTCGTATTGTCAGAAGCAGTATGATTTATTGATGTGTGCCCTTGGAAGTTCGGGGGAGGGCTAAATTAGCGTGTGGCATATGAGGGTAATGTTACTGACGGGGGAGTTTTCTACACAATATCCCCTTTTTAAAAGGTCCCTCCCCTCTCAAATTCGTGCACTGAGTGGTGAGTGCAAATTACATAATTCACATATCACCGACTACTGTACTTAGTGGGAAAATGCAATGATATCTGCTTACCTAATTTACATTGCATTTCAACTTCATAATAAAACACGACTTTTAAATTCTCCCCTTTCGGCCCTCTCACCCCAAACAGACCCCTAGCTCTTACCCCACCCCTCTGTGTTGACCAGTAAGCCAGTAACCCAGCCTGACACACATAGAAACACATTATAATGCCTTGGAACCAGACTATAATCACTGTAAAACAACCAGGAGGTAGAATAGGGGACCTTTTCACACCATGCCTACTTACACACCAAGCCCACACGGTCAAAACGTCACCCTATAGTGATAGTGATCGCCTGTAACAAAAATCTTGGATTCACATCAAATGCCACTATAAATGCCAGTATCTGTTTCCCTTTACCAGAGAGCTGGATTTAATACGTTACTTCCGAGTCATCGATCGAAGCCGACTACATAGTACACATTTCGGACCCTATCCGACCAGAAATCGAGCTCTCTGATTGGCGAACAAGGAAGAAATGAAGGCTGTACTACCACACTGCCGGTTTTATACACGCGACGCGACACACACAAGCAAAGCACGTCAAATGTGTGGGTTCGAAGGCTGCTCGTATTACTGCTGATACATACACACATACACGCAGGCACCATAACACGTACCAACCTGCGCTTCGAAGAGATTTTGTTACTTACTTCGATCTGTTTTTGGATCGATGGAATATGGCTCTAAGGGCACGCCATAAGATCATAGGCCTGCATATTATGGATCCGACAATCGACATGGCATACCTCATACAAACTCAAGAAAACCATAAGCAAGCAGTGATTTTATTCCTCGACTTTGATGTGTTTCTGCTCATTTTGAAGCTTTGAATGCTCCATATAATACCGTAATAACGTAACGTTTCAATCAAGATTGCTGTTATGATCATGCAATTTTGTTTTAACACATGAATTCCCATTGACAAGCGTCGCACAAAATTGATTTGCGATTTTGTTTTAACACGTGAATTCCCATAGACAAGCGTCGCACAAAATGGTTCGCGGATACCATCAGTACTAATTTACAAACCATTGTGACGTCACAAGTATTTTACTTAGATTTTGCTTATGTAAGTAAAAGTCTAAAATGCGATTTGAATACGAGATAAGTAAAGTTCTTAGCTTAGCAATTTACTAAGTAAAATTCTTACTTATTCTAAGTACGGAATTGAATACCGGCCCAGGCCCGTAGCCAGGGGGGAGGGGGTGCGTTGAGTGCGTACGCCCCCCCCCCCAAAAAAAAAAATAAATAAATAAAAAAATAAATAAATAAAAATTAAAAATTATAAAATTATAAAAAATCCAAAAAAAATCAGAAAAGGTCAGAAAGTGGTCTCGGTCAATTTTTTGTAAATTACGCACCTCCCCATGAAAAATCCTGGCTACGGGCCTGCATACCCATATAGTATACTCTCACACTAAAGCACACACGCACAAACACGTATATTATACAAACACTCATCCACCCACACACACAGACAAACATAACTTTGCTGAATATGTGGTTTTAAATTGTCAAATTTTGACACAGTCACCAACCAAAAAACCAATACGTAACGAGATTTGCCTATATTTCCCAACATTTTCCCACCGGAGGCAGCCTGTAGGCATAGGCCAACGCTATGGTACGTGCCGATACCGTTTCGGTGGATGTGGAACATTTATATCTATTTTTCGTTCTGGGTTGAATTTTGTGACCCCATCATTATCCGGTTTCAAATAATGAAAAAAATAAAAATAAATTAACCAGCTCTTTCGCATTGTTTGCTTGTCATAAGTTTAGCATGAGCAGTGAAAGATGCACTGAATAACAGGCCAATTTTTTTTCAATTTGACAAGAGGACCCAAAATGCGACCAAGATGATCGTCTTAAATGAAGTCAAACAGCGATTAAAATCTTGGTATAAATTTACTCACTGATCCCCTCTCCGTTCATTCTGTTCTGTTGGGGATGTATACATTATGTTCCGCAGTTCCGTTTTTGTTTGGCCACCCTGTATAGTTCAAAGAATACTACCGGATTGACGTGCGCATCTATACCTTTTATACAAAATAGTCTAGACGGATTACTGAAAAAGAGCTCTTTATAAGAACCTAGAAGCATTTGGGGGTAAAAGTTGGGAATCAAGCTATTTTACATAATTTAGGGGTGCTGAATCCGATAAACCCTTTTCCCAAGCATAATTTTGAGTTATTGACCATCTAATTTGCATAAACAAAATGGCCGCCAAAATGACACCTTTGTAAAACCTGTAAAACGTGTTTATTCAATTACTTTGCAACCGGGCGATCAAAATCTGCAAATTTACTGTCTAAAATTATGTTTTATATCAAAAGGAACATAAATAAGATAACGCTGATGTATTTAGTGGAAAAAAAGATGCACAAATGTGCAAATTAGTGGCCGCCATGACAGAAAAGTCGTACAAAATTTATTATTTGGGGGAAATTTAGGCCTACTGAATGTAACACTTATAATCACTGTCTTAAACACTTTATGCGAATGAAATAATTATCAATTGTATGATTTACTCATATAACATACACAAATATAATTAGCACATTCAAAATGGCCGCCAATTGACGCTATTTCCACCATTTTGAACTGATAAAAAAAGTGTTTCAGCAACTAAGCGAACAAAACATATACAAATGCAATGTGCATATTCATTATTTCGATGAGAAGGGATGTCAATAAGACTGTTCTGATTCATTAGGTAGATATCTTATACATATTTTCGTATGCGGTAGAACTAACCATTTTCTAAAGGTTGGTGTGTATGAGTGTTTGACATCTATTGGTCTTTGTATTACTTTATAACGATTAAGTTTAAATCTGGAAAACAAAGAATTTTAATTTTAGTGTAAACTCGTTATATTTCTCCAGTCAAAACTCCTTTTTAGAGTATCAGGAAGATAAACATACCAAGTACCAAGTATCCTTCGCTTCGAAATCACAACTTCTACCCCTTTCTAAAGAATAATGAAGAATTCCACTCGCCGCACACACTATCAGGAGCGCGCGAGCAAGAATTCCTTTCATACGTCATAATACTATGCGCGCGTATGGATAAACGCGCATCCCCCCAGCCCGCATGAAATTACCATATCAACCGCACATTTTTTAGTCAACATACTCTTTACATAATTATAGGTATATAGGAATTCACAGTTGACTATTGCGAAAGATACTAATCAGACGCACAGCGAAATTTCTAAGAAATTTGCCTTAAAAAGTCACCAGGAAATCTGCTCAATAAGACCAAAAAGCAGAATCTACTGAATTTGTGAAACTTTTCAACTCGGTTTCCTGTTGGATACCGAATTATGAACTACCAACAATCACAAAAGTCATCAAGGAAAACTTTGAAACAAACTCAAACAACCAACACGCAGAACTTGTCTGCAAACTCGTCTTTTAAAGACAAAATACTAATAAAACTCGGGGAAAAGAAAGCCGAAACAAAAATTCCCTGCCCATATAGGGGGCCACCTAAGACACAGACCATCACAATGGAGGAAGAAAAGCCACCGAAGAAGGGGAAGAAAAAGGGTCAGAAGGGTCAAAAGAAGGACAATAATAAGGGTCAGCTGGGGGAGCTGAAGAGGGTCCCCCAATTCAACAACAGGACAAACCCTCTCCCGGAGATCCCCGCTGACCTCGATGATGGCTGTGAGCTGGAGAGGGAGCGGCTCTATAACCAGGAGCAGAGGGAGTGTAAGTCATTGAGATTTTGCGTTTGTTTCGAATATTCGATATTTAAGATTTGTATTATTATGTTGATGCTTATATTTGGTTTATGGTGTTAAAACCATCGGAGGCAGAGCGGGAGCAGTTATGCAACAAGGAGCGAGTCGAATGTAAGTAATTTTTACGAAGATTTTTTATTTTGAATGTTCTTTATATATACATGTATATCGTTTTGATTGATTGTAAATGTATGTTTTAATGATTTTGTTAACGTATATATATATGTACACAATGGATAAGTTATCCCAGCTTTATAGTGCGCAATGTTACTACCGTCGTTTTACAGACCATCAAGTTGGGAACATGATAATATAAACACGAACGTAAGATATTTTGTTGTTGTTTTAAAAATGTGATATATTTATAAATAT
Source organism: Echinarachnius parma (assembly GCA_037951105.1). Taxonomy (NCBI): domain Eukaryota; kingdom Metazoa; phylum Echinodermata; class Echinoidea; order Clypeasteroida; family Echinarachniidae; genus Echinarachnius; species Echinarachnius parma. Next base: position 11,138 of record JBAMJV010007205.1, read on the forward strand.
TGTATAAAAATGGGTTTTACAAAGAGTGAAATGAACGAAATTGAAAGAAAATCATCAATGTATCCATTGAAGGCATTTTTTTAAAGTCCGGATTGTCTCCACGTAAGCAGTTTTACATTTAGTATCGACTCGATTGTAAGTAAAATTATTATTTCAATATTCTTTGAGTTTGTATAATCTTGTTCGTTTTATTATGCTGTTCTGTTCATATAATTGGATATAATTCTAAACAAATGATTATCTTAATGACTTGTATTTAAATCGGAAAGTAACTTCTCATTCATGATAATTTCCGTCGTTTGAACAAAAACAAGTAGGCCTATATAAAATTTAGAGCTATATCATCTCTTAGCTTATAGTACCCATTGAAATGATTATTAAGATATTATTTTACCCAGTGATGTTTGCAGTTTGTTTACAAGCCTGTATTGAGTATTGTTGTTTAATTGCGTTTCTAATTTTCTTTGCGGTTGTAAATAATAAAACAAAGTTTTAAAGAGAAACAAGGAAAGATAATGAGAGAATGTAAGAGCAAGATGATTACAAACATCATTCAAATAATGAAATAAGACATAAATAAACTTCAAACTTCAAAACTTGAAATATCATAATTATTATGATTATATAGTATTGAGTTTTCAAGAGTTTCCGTATCGTATAAAACATTTCTTATGAAAAGTCATATTAAGATTTATGTTCAGCTGCATGAATGTATATACCCTAAATGTGTAATCGAAACATGATGAAAGATCATATTAGTTGTACTTCCGTTTGAAATCCGCTTAGAAACAGTATGTATTAAAGGGATAGTTGAGTTTTGGTATAGAGGGCGCTACACAAAATAATTTTTTGTTAGATAATGAAAAACTGAGTAAAATTTGAAAGAGCATATTTTAGTGACAAAATAAACTTAATTTTTTGATCAAAATCGGTTCAGAAATGGCTGAAATATCCATAAACATAGCAATTTGTAATAATTGTGGGGCCCCACAAGTATTCAATAATTTTGAACCAGCCGTTCACCTTTTTAGCTCACCTGAGCCAAAGGCTCAAGTGAGCTATTGTGATCGCTTTTTGTCCGTCGTCCGTCGTCCGTCGTCCGTCGTGCGTCGTGCGTCGTCCGTCGTGCGTCGTGCGTCGTCCGTCGTCCGTAAACTTTTTACATTTTCATCTTCTTCTCCAGAACCAATGATCGGATTCCAACCAAACTTGGCAGGAATCATATTTAGGGGTAGAGGAACCAAAGTTGCTAAAATGGTGGGCGTGGCCCCCAGGGGGGCCCTGGGGGAGGGCACCAAATGTAAAAAATATGTAAATTTTAAACATCTTCTTCTCAAGATCCAGAAGTATGACAGACCTGATATTTCATATTTAGATGCCTCTATTGATGAAGAATGAAAGTTGTTCACAAGATTTTTGTGGGTGGTCCCATAAGGGCCCTGTGGGCGTAACAGTTTTTTTGGGGGCCCTACCATAGGAAATATACATTTTCATCTTCTTCTCCAGAATCAATGATTAGATTCCAACCAAACATGGCAGGAATCATCTTTAGGGGTAGATCGGGAACCAAAGTTGCTAAAATGGTGGGCGTGGCCCCCAGGGGGGCCCTGGAGGAGGGCACCAAGTGTAAAAAATATGTAAATTTTAAACATCTTCTTCTCAAGATCCAGAAGTATGACAGACCTGATATTTCATATGTAGATGCCTCTATTGATGAAGAATGAAAGTTGTTCACAAGATTTTTGTGGGTGGCCCCACAAGGGCCCTGTGGGCGTAACAGTTTTTTTTGGGGCCCTACCATAGGAAATATACATTTTCATCTTCTTCTCCAGAACCAATGATTAGATTCCAACCAAACATGGCAGGAATCATCCTTAGGGGTAGAGGAATCGAAGTTGCTAAAATGGTGGGCGTGGCCCTCAGGGGGGCCCTGGGGGAGGGCACCAAGTGTAAAAAATATGTTAATTTTAAATATCTTCTTCTCAAGATCCAGAAGTATGACAGACCTGATATTTCATATTTAGATGCCTCTATTGATGAAGAATGAAAGTTGTTCACAAGATTTTTGTGGGTGGCCCCATTTATACCCTGTTGTAGAATCCAGAAGCAAACTTTACAACCCAATCAAATACTTTCCCGCTAAAATGAACCAATCACATCATTTCCCGCCAATATGCTAATTACCGATATCAGACACTTATTAGACATGCACACATTTTTAACTTTCTCTTTGTTTTGGGATCCTGTTGCAATCTTTATGACCAATCAAATTTCCCCAGCTATGCAAATGAGAATAAATTGCCCCTTGAACACCTAAACTTTTACATTACATTGCCTGCAGACCAACTAACAAGCACCTGGTTATCCTTCTATTGCTCTCAGCCAATCACCATTCTCCCAAATATGCAAATAAATATGCTAATAGGAAACCCAGACACTTGTTTACATCTAGGAACATGTTTTGACCCAAATCTTTCTATTTATAGCATGTGTTTTCACGTTTTGATGTTTTCATGCTTGACCTTGTTAGCAGCTTTCATTGCTAGTACCATTCACACTGCCCAAATAGTTATGATTATTTAGGTTGCAATTCATTATTTTTTTTGTTATTATTTTTATTTTATTTTTTTCGGGGGGGGGGGGGGAGGGGCGGTTTTGTGCGTGAAAATAGTAGTTCGGATTATTTATGAAAATAAGTATGATTCAAATCATCATGTGCAATACACTTTTGGTGTATCTTTTTGCAAGTGGTGTTTGTGTGTGTGAACAGTGTAAATTGTATCAGTTTTCATATCCAACATGCAAAATGCATGCTTACAGTATCTTCAACACTCGGTCAATGGATGGGTGCGGAATAGTTACATGTAGGTCAAAGTTTGGTCCAGTTGCTCATGTGCATTTTGATTTAAAAATCGTACAATCCAGCAGGTTGTGAGGTGTTTTTTTTGCCTGTGTGAACATGCAAGAAACATACTTTTTTTAATGACCCAGCACAATTAAATGAATTAAATAACCTTACTTACTGGGATAGTTAGAATCAAACTCTAAAATTAACCAGCCTTTCGGTGGTCTAGTGGTTTCACAGCATTCCATTTGCACACTCAGTTGCATTGTGCTTTTTCGACTGTTAGAGACCAGAGAATAAAATGATGCTATTAAATTAACCCATTGGAATTAAATGAATATAAAATATGCAAAAAAATAATCATGATTTGAAGCAACATGCAATTGTTACTTTTTAGCATGTGTGAATGCCCCTATTGTATCATTGATGTTTTCTAGGTCACATTTTGTTTTTGTTTTATTTTCTTTCTGTTATATGCATTTACTACTTATTCAACAATTCTAGCTTAAATTTTGCACAGAGGTATATACTCCTTTAATTATCTTTAGGGAGGGGATCCAAAGTTGCTAAAATGGTAGATGAAGAATGAAAGTTGTTTGTGCATTTTGGTGTTCCTTCAAAAGATGATCAAATGATCAAATCATACCGAACCTAGCTGTAATCCCATCAAGGACGAGAGCTATTTTAAGGCACAATTGATCATTGTTTTCCTCTACAAATTGGCAACTCCTAAATTTCATCGACGGATCAATGGCATAAAAATAGGTGGAAAATATTAAGTAATAACCATTTAAGACAAATATAGTGACTTTGCCGCAAAGATGCCAATTTGAACACAAATATATCTGTTTCACAAATACATGTATCACAATGTGTTGCCAATTTGAGGATTTTTTCTAAATTATAGTTATTTACACAATAATAAAAATCATTAAAACATAACTAAAGCAGGTAGAGTAACAAAATAGGGCTCTAAAAATAAAGGAATTTATGCTCTTTCTTCCTGTACACCTCACATAACTAGTCTTATTCTTACCTAGCTGCATGGGACCCAAGAATGGCTCGTAGGAAATGTGAAATGAATTTCAAATATTTTCTTCTCCACATCAACAAGTATTACAATCTGGACATTTTGTAACATGTAGGTATCTATATACCCTAAATCTCCGTGTATAAGGCGCACTTTTTTCCGTCGGAAACAAATAGAAAAAGTTGGGGGTGCGCCTTATACACAGGTACAGCAAAAAAAAAATATATATAAGATAGGTAAAAAATAGGTAAAAATTTCAAGTTTATTAAGCAAATTACTAATGAATATTCATACATTCATGAGCAGCAGTACTCATTATATATGCAATTATCTAATAATTAACAATTTGTTATAAATTTTTCTCATAATTGAAGATCTTTGTAAGTAAGTGTCCCAAAACAAAATTTCTTTTTTTTAGAAAGTAGGGGGTGCGCCTTATACACAAGTGCGCCGTACACACGGAGATTTACGGTAAATGACAATGCAAGTTGTCATATCGCAGAATGGCCCCATAGGGTCCCTATGTGAGTGGGGTTAATATGCTGAAGTGGTCAGTGGCTGGTGAAATGTGTTAAGCTTTGTCTTATATGTGTGTCTGTCTTTTTTTATGATTCACCCAAACATTATGGTAAATCATAATGTTAGGTACAGGGGATCAAAAGTTATTGATTAAATAGTACATCACATTATAGATTTTGGCATGATTTCAACTGATTTCATATCTTCTGAGGGTGCCAGAGAGAACATGCGCCAGATGTGAATTGATTGACCTCAGGTGAGCGTCGTGCCCCCCTGGGGCTCTTGTTGTTTAAATGCTTCCTCTTTTTAACCATTTGCAAAAGAGGTTTTTAAATAGTTGTTGATTATCTCTCTATCTAATCACTATTTTAACAAAACATCACACCATGCGCAATATTTTTGTTTCAATGGTTGAGACCGATGAGTTTTTAGAGAGCGCCCTCTTGAATTTTAACGGCTCTTTTTTAATGATAACAGGCTTTTTACTTAGTCATTAGTAAGTTTGCATTCCTTTCAAGCATGGTAGAGTTATAACTATTAGTTTGTAATGTAATGGTGTAGGTTTTAGTTACTAAAATTCAATTTGACCAAAACTACTCTCTTTACCAAAACTCAACTATCCCTTCAATATTATAATTATGATTATTGGCTTAACACATTAACCGTAAATTAAATTAGTAGTTCTTCTTTTGATCTAATGTTTGGATTACATAATTAGGAGTAAAAAGGTTTTTGTAGGCGTCATCACCCCGTTTAGCAAAACTAGGTAGATTTGATTTCCGCAATTACTCGTATTTTTGTAAAAGGAATGTTAGTGTGACGGCGCCTTGTGGTCAATCACCTTCGTCCCCAGTGTCAGGGATTCGTGGATGTTTTGTAGTTTCCCCAAAAGTACACAAGAAATAAAGAATATTCTCTCACAAAATGTTTAAAGTCAAAATGAATTTAATGACTAAAACAAAACATGGTCTCACACTCTGAGACTGTATACAATATTATATATACTACCAAGAGTACATATACACAGGTTAAGCAAATCTCTCAGAAATGCAAACGACTCCTCGAGTCAAAAGCTAAACTCATAACATTATGCTTCATTATACAGTAATCATACTCCTCCACAAGCTATAACATCTGAATCAATTATTAAATACTAGGCCAAATCAAAAATCTTTTAAGGTTACTTAAAGTGAGGCCTGTAAAGTGTCTAACTCCACGGAAATTACTTGGAGCTTCCTTGTTTCTCTTCTACCGTGTTGTTTAGCTTATGGTAAGAGAAGAATAAAATAGGGTTAGATTTTTTCAAATGCCCCTTTAGTATGACGATATCTATCATTCAGCTCAAAAGCGTTAACAAACGGTCATAAACCTCATAAACGTCCGTTGTAAAAGCTGACGCATATTTTCTTTTTTTAAACCAGGAAAGCAGTGTTTTTTTCAATGAAACTTTTACACATCATTCGGACATATCTTACAATGATTTTGGTACAGGATTGCAGTCTCAAATGTCATTTTGGGCAATATCTGACACTTTACAGGCCTCACTTTAAAGTGAGGCCTGTAAAGTGTCTAACTCCACGAAAATTACTTGGAGCTTCCTCGTTTCTCTTCTACCGTGTTGTTTAGCTTATCAAATCAAATCCTCGTAATATTTTCTATTATCAATGAGGTTTCTTATTTAAGTCTAAAATACTTGCATTCTTTAATATGTTTTATTCCAAGGCTACACATGGCTTTCCATAATAGTAAGGACCAACTTAGAGTTAAGTTCAACTTTGAATCGTTGTCAAACACCCCCTGGTCCATTGCATCTTGAACATGAATATTCATGCTTATGACACATTTAGGGGGGGGGGGGGGGGGGGCAGGTCCTTTGCACACGCTGGACCATTCCTTTGGAATCAATTACCCTCACATATTCGGAATAGTGGCACCGTGGACACATTTAAGGACAGGTTGAAATATCATTTGTTTCAAACAGCATTTAAGTAGACCTTCTTTCTTCCCTTCATTCTTGTTTGTTTCATTATTATAAACTATCTTTTTCAATGCGCGTTGAGCACCGTATGAGGTAGCCTTTAGTCAAGGCTCTATATGGCTTGGATATTCTCTATGCGATCACGAGCTAGCTAGCTGTAAGAGAGATATATACTATTAAACTAGCTCCCATATATAGCCTTTAAGCACTGGATTCGCAGTAATTTATTAATGAGCAAAGAGAATAAGGCATTACTAATTCATGAGAGAAATCAGCAACCAATCAGATCGCTAGATGTGGATACCGTATGCCTAATCGGTGGCGTGTTCCACCGTGTATTAAGGGGTTTATTTAGTATCAGACATTAATAGTATCATAACTTTCATAATGATAAAATATGAGATACATTACAATAAAAACTAAAGCATAAAAATACCTTTTTGCATCCATATCAAATCTCAACTCTTTATTTTAAAAGAAAACAACATATTTTGTAATGACGTACCCTATAAATAATGGACGCGTCCGGACCGGTGCACCGTGGTGGTGTTCAGTGCATACAGCATACGCTAGTCCGTAGCGGAGACCCTATAACAACCACTACTCTATGCCACTAACAGTGTATAGTGCAAGGTTGCGCGTTTGGTTTTACAATGCAGCTTCCAAACGAAGACTAACACTCACAAACAGCTGATCAACCTGGTCTGTGGCATATGAATATGGGCTTCGTAGCTTTTCTACGAAGATTTTCTATGTAAATAAAAGAAAATAAAACTTTTCACGTTCATGACTGACGATAGGCTTCGCGCTGCGCGCTCAAATTCGGCATATCGCGGTTAGTACACTGCCGGTAGAACCTGCCAGACAGCACGATGCCTATCGGATAGGCTACGTAGGAGGTGGATATTGCGCAATATGAATATTCCATATTATTATTATTATTATTATTACATAGTAAACGGCAAAATAACCACAATTTTCTGATCTATCTGTAAGATCGATCTGAAATAAACTTGCTTTCGAGTCGGATGCACACAAATGCCATCTCTGTACCTATTGTTGATATAACATTGCTTGCGTTGATACAACACATATTGGGGGACAAGATAATGTACAATGATGATATTATTAAGATTTAATTGTGGATATATATAGTTCATTTTTACTAAAAGAGTCGTCCCGATAAGTGATACGCCATGAAGATATTGTGTATAACGAAAAAATGAGATAGTCCCTAGACAGTTATACAATCGTCAATTATTTTCAACTGTGAAAAACAATATATGTTTAGTTAGTATAAATATTTTGATAATTTCGAATTGCGCGTTATGCCTTTTCATAGTCATGTAATGCGTGATTTCAATTTCTTCTGTCACAGGTCAGTGGCCAGTACCCCCCCCCCCCCCCCCCCCCATTTAGAAAGGTCAATTTTTAACCATTCTCTGGTTCACTTTTTACTGGTCTTGAGTCCACTTTTTACCGGTCTCGACCATCTAAACCAATGGTTTTGGGCCCGCCCCCTGATTACACAACTTAACAAAACTTAACCAATTGATCTGATCTGATCCGCCCCCCCCCCCCCCCCCCCTCCCGATTGGTGTGGAGTTTGGTGCCGGTTCGAATGGTAAATTGAGTTAGTGCTGATTTGGATGTTTGATGAGGTGCCGATGTGATGCTGAGTATGTACATTGGCATAACCCGGTTAGGGCGGAGCTAGGACGGAGGAAGGGGGGGGGGGGGGGGCGACCGTGATGGTCAGCCGCCGCAACTCCCACAAGATGTGCGTAAAACTCACAATTTAATGAAAATTATGAGGTGAAAAAGATACACCGAATGTCTATGAATGTCTGTACACCAGTTTTCGTACACGTGCTTAACAAATGTACAATACAAAATATGTCATCGGGCAAGATTGGTAGCATGATGATAATCAATTCGTTGTATATAGGAAGTAAAATAAATAACAATTTGGGGGATTGCTTATAGAATATAGGCTTACAAGGCGGCAAATGAGTAGGAGGCGGGAGGCTGCAGCCCCTCTTGAGTTTAAAAAACGGCCATATTCGGGCAAAAAGCACCCAACATTCATACAAAAGCATGTCATATTCATGTCAAACACATATATTTGGGCAAAAGTATGTCATATTTGGGCACAATCATATCGCATTCGTGCAAACTCATATTATATTCGGGCCGAATTTTTTGCTGAGTAAGATGTTGAGTTATTTGCCAAGTTGTTGGTTGGTGTCAAATACGATGCCATGTTGAGTTCCGAATGTATAGATGCCGAGTGAAATATGATGAGTTAGTTCCGAATTAAAATGCCAAATCAACATGCCACGTGGGCATTTCATGCATATTGAGTAAGCGCCACGACGAGTCGGGTTGGGGTTACATTCCGAAAAGTTGATTGCGGAAGATGTACCTTCTATGGTGCCAAATCTGGTGCGCCGAGTTGGGTCCCAACTTTGCCGCCGAGTAAACGTAAACATGCTGAAAACGCTGCTAAGTATAATGTTGTTGCCAGATGGACGGAAAGTGGGATCCATGTTTGTCAAATGAGTACGATCAACATGCCAATTTGATAAGTTAGTGAACAGGTGTCGACGTTATATAGTTGTCATATGGGTGCCGGTTTACATGCAGAGTTAATCGCGGTATGGGTGCTAAATAGTGTCCCGGTTGGATGTCGAGATGGGTGTCGAGATGGGTGACGGGGTGGGTGACGAGATGGGTGTCGAACTTGGTTACGGAGATGGGTGTCGAAATGCGTGTCGAGATGGGTCTCGGAATGGGTGACGAGATGGGTGTCGAACTTGGTTACGGAGATGGGTGTCAAAATGCGTGTCGAGATGGGTCTCGGAATGGATGACGAGATGGGTGTCCAACTTGGTGACAAGATTGGTGTCGGAATGCGTGTCGAGATGAATGACGAGGTGGTTGTGAAGATGGGTTTCGGAATGGGTGACGAGATAGGTGACGAGATGGGTGTCGAGATGGGTATCTTAATTGGCGACGAGATAGGTGACGGTACGAGTGTCGAGATGGGTGTCGTAGTCGGTGAAGTTAGTGAATGGGTGTCGACGTTATAGGGTTGTCATATGGGTGGCGGTTTACATGCAGAGTTAATCGCGGTATGGGTGCTAAATAGTGTCCCTGTTGGATGTCGAGATGGGTGTCGAGATGGGTGACGGGGTGGGTGACGAGATGGGTGTCGAACTTGGTTACGGAGATGGGTGTCGAAATGCATGTCGAGATGGGTCTCGGAATGGGTGACGAGATGGGTGTCGAACTTGGTTACGGAGATGGGTGTCGAAATGCGTGTCGAGATGGGTCTCGGAATGGGTGACGAGACGGGTGTCGAACTTGGTTACGGAGATGGGTGTCGTAATGCGTGTCGAGGTGGGTCTCGGAATGGGTGACGAGACGGGTGTCCAACTTGGTTACGGAGATGGGTGTCAAAATGCGTGTCGAGATGGGTCTCGGAATGGATGACGATCGAGATGGGTGTCCAACTTGGTGACAAGATGGGTGTCGGAATGTGTGTCGAGATGAATGACGAAGTGGTTGTGAAGATGGGTTTCGGAATGGGTGACGAGATAGGTGATGAGATGGGTGTCGAGATGGGCGTCGTAATTGGTGACGAGATGGGTGAAGAGATGAGTGTCGAGATGGATGACGAGATGGGTGTCGAATTAGGTGACGAGATGGGTGCCAAGATGGGTGTCGAAATGGATGCCGAGTGGCGGTGCCAGGTTAGCTAAAGTGCATGTCGATGAGCTCTCAGGGTTAAATAATGATTTAAACTGATTTATTCGCTTGGTATGAGAAGGGCACACATATCACTTTTGGAAACTCATATGAATTAATGGATCTCATGTAAATGTCTACCAAATAATGTTTTCCATTGTATAGTTTAATATGCCATATTGAGTTCAGCTCAGCACCTTACTCGGCGGCACCAAATATGGAACCATAATTGGCACCCTTCTGCATTCTGCGTGATATATTTCGGAACATAGCCCGACTCGACGTGGCACTAACTCCACACCTTGCACTGCACTTACATGTATTAGTACCAATCTTAATCCAATATGGCGCCAACTTGGCACGGATTCGACACACGGCAAATAAATCATCAGCCACATAACTCGGCACCCAATATAAACGCAACTCGGCACCATGTTTGACAGCCCCTAGGCAATCAGTAAAACTAAAATATGATATATATGTACTCTATTATCTCACCGTTGTATTGCTATCATTATTCATCAATAGGCGGCAAACTCCTGCGTCAGCTGATAAAGGAGGGCGACGCCCAAGCAATAGCCATCAGCAGGTGCATGGAAATGCCAGCCGACCGAGAAGAACCGCTTGCCGCTGATGATATCCCTGGTACAAGCTCTGGTCACACCATATCTCCTCAACAAAGTGGCTACCAGAAATGTCCCCCAATCAACGGGGGCAACAGCTGCAAGCCCCAGCCTCAGCCCCAGCCTCAGCCACCCAGCGACTCAGACCACAACATCCTGACAACTGCCTGCTTGGTCGGTAGCCGCTTCTTCCGTCGCGCCACACCAGTACCTGGAATAAGTTCCGATCCCCCGGTTAATGAGCAACTGGCGTTGCATAATCGGATAAAGCAACGTGCAATGTGGGAGATGGCCCAACAGGAAGCCGCGGATTTCCAACCCGCACGCCACCCAAAACATGTGGCGGCCAACTTCGAACAGCCTGCTACCGTCCACAAGCCGAACAGATACCACCAGGTTGATAACTTCCACATCAACAGCCATCATCAACCCGGCATATACAATCAGCCGCAGCAGCAACAATATGAGGAGGAGGATCCAGGTTCTATCACAAGCATCGTCAAATTGCCAAGTCCGCCAGCTTCAACTTACCAGTACCAGCCGCGCCCACCGCCGAGGACTGGCCACCAAGGATCCAGCGATGTCCAGCCACATCCCCCACAGGGGCAGCACTACCCACGGCCACCAAGAACACCGATAAGGCACAATGAAGGTAGGGTGGCTAAATTGCAACTTACATTTGATACATACATTTACATTTACGCTCCTATCACTAAGAAGACTTGATTTCATTTCAAAATAGGAATTCATTACATGCTTTTAGATGCTAATTGATTTGTCATATTATTAGCATTGTTATGATCCCGAATACTATGCAATTAAGTAAATTAACCGAATGAAAAATTTACTTGTAAGAATATACAACAGTATAATAATACATCAAATGCATCCCAATCATTCGAAGAAGTGGTGGAAAACTCTAACTGTATAATCGCTCAAACATGTGACATAGATCCAAATCAACTTGATCAATCACTTTCTAAAATGTTGCTTTCAGTCGACTGTCTAATACAACAACCAGTTCCCCTAAAATATGCAATAATGTTCATGATATGATGATAATAGTGTGAACAAACCAGTTTATATCGACAACTTGTCTGAAAAGACTGCCCTTATATTGATTTCCTGAGGGGCAGTGTACACGTCTTTGTAAATGAAAATGTCTGTGAAGACCAATTATCCGATTAATTGGGTGGTCGTTAAAAACACAGGTCAAGCGTTTGATGGTAAGCAGTAATAAGCCATATACTAAGGCGTTGTAAGGGTAAATGTTTATTCAATTTGTCTTATGTAGGAGCGCGTCCAGGTGTGCGTTACAGGCAGCGGATCGCCGTCGTGCCAACCGCCTCCAACAAGCCAGAACACATCAACTTGGACCTGCCAGGACCAGCCATGCTCCAGCCAAGGCCGCCACCTGCCCCAAGACCCGCCGCCGTCAAGGATGGCAGTAGGTCGACACGATGCAGGACCGCCAGGATCAGGGAAGGGAACGGCAGACCCAAGACGGCTAGACCAGAGCCGAGAGGAGACCCTAGATATGTGCCTACCCCAGATCCTAGAGCACAGCCTGTACCAGAGCCAACACCAGAGGCTAGACCACCCCAGCAACCGTCTCCACTTGCTCGTCAGACAGGTTAGTCTATAAACCTATCAGGTCGCATTTATATTGTGATTGTACTTAAATGATAATGAACAGTTAATTGATTGACAGCTTAGAGTTCTACATGTTATCTCAAACTGGAACACCCATAATGACGTCGATTCTGTTTGCAAGTATCTATTGGCATGAACCGCTCAGTAGCGTATCTTGATCTGTCAGTCAATAAGTTTATTGTTAAGTTATTTCAGTAATATATGTTGTATTTTTAGTCTAGTAGGATTTAGATTGAACTTGAAAGGCGTAAACTAAGGTTTAAGAAAAAGATTTTTAAAAATATAAAATTGAGAACCCTATACATGATTGTGATTTGAACGTCTTCTTGTTTAAACCATAGAAGAAATGGACGACACGGAATTCATGTCCGAGGCGCACCAACAGAAGATAAGCAACCTCATCTCCCGCTACATGGTCACGCCCCAAGCTCGTCTCCTCAGCAAACGCGAGCAGATAGCCAACACCTTAGACACGGAGACCATTTTCCTGGACCCGCCCACCGAAGTGGATATTGCTGCTGTGCTGACCCGTCCAGAGAACGGCGATGCCAAGTCCAATGATGACGGCGGTGATCGACCAGCAAGTCGCTCGGCAAGGAAGATCACACCTGGATCGGCCACATCAACCCGCAGCCGCACCACCGGCTCGGCTCGCAGTCGCACACAGAGTCGCCCTCAGTCAAAGAACGACACCTCATCTCCCCAGCTGGATGAAAACAACGGCATCGACGACGGCACTTCCGTCGCAGCCAAGGACGAGGCGGTCACGAAGGATGATGAGGAGTGGGAGTACAGTGATCGTTTCGAAAGTGACGAGGATGACGAAGATGAGGAGATCCCGGAGGTCATCGAGTGCCATTAGATTAACGAGCGAGTCCGGTATGCAGTGCTTGATACATGGGTATTACACTTTACATTAAGGAGCTTGTCATACATGTGTGTACATTAATAATCTGCTGTTTAACACCCAAAACATAAACAAACACCAAAAGTCCTTGCACAAAAAGTGGCATGTAGTGGGTGGGGGGAAATGAAGGTAACATAGTAAGAAAAAACGGTCTGAAGAAGAGACCGAAATGTTTTCATTCTTTTTTTTTTGTTAACCACGAAAAGTCCTTGCATAAAAAGTTAATGTAATGGGTAAATGTAGGTGACACTAAGTAACAACAAACGGTCTTAAGAAGAGACCGAAATCTTTTCATTCATTTTTAACCACCAAAAGTCGTTGCATACGAATTTTATGTAACGGGTAAGGGGAAATTTAGGTAACATAGTACATGTACCAACAAACGGTCCTTAGAAGAGACCGAAATCCTTTAATTTCAAATTTGAAGGCAATTCGTATCAGATGCCATGTCAGGGTTTGTCTTTATGCCAATTCATCAACTAATAGTTTATCAGAAATGGAATTAATATCTAGCCATTCCATAAATGATAGCTTGTGAGCAAATAAAGTTATCACCTAGCCGTTCAATAATCATAGTTTGGGCGAAAATGGAAGTAACATTATATAACCATTCCACAACAATTGTTTAATGCTACCCATTCAACAACTTAATGTTTCTGAGAAATTGAATTAATATCTAACCATTCCACATCAAAAATATTCTGAACTGGTTGCATTTGTGGGGAAAATTACACATTTCATCCCACTGTTACGTTACGTATAGCCAAACAAAAATAACATACAATATCATGAAAAGCTGCACAGGGTTATCACCAGTACATGGACTATATAGTTTATCGCGAAACATAATTTTGAACCATATACCATCCTTTCTTCTTAAGAAAAGAGCTATGAGGAAAACTATCATCATTACCTCTGTAGTGATGATTCTGAAGAAAAATATTATCCTTTCTTCTGAAAGAAACATAGCGGCTGCCCTGGAGAAAACTATCACCCGTTTTCTGAAGAAAATTGTTCAAATACGGTCATCTCTCCTGAGAAAACTAATAGGTCTTTTAAATTGTTTTCTTCTGAAGAAAAATAATACCACCTTTTTTTTAATGAAGAAATAGCTCATTAGAAAATATCACCTTTTCTTTTAAAGAAATGGTATAGAGAAACTATGATAGTTCTTCTTAGGAAATGTTTCTGGAGAAACTATCACCATTTTCTTCTGGAGAAATATTTCTGAGAAACACTATATGAAACATCATTATCTTGTTTTCTCTTGAAAAGATAGTTCCCATACTTCTGAGGAAACTACCATCAAGTCTCTTGAAGAAATCATTCGAAAGAAACTATCATCTATTTTTCTGATGAAAAGACGTTTGAAGAAATAGACAATCCTTTCTTCTGACAAATTACACCTGAGCTATATCCAGAAACTCACTGATATGTTACCGAAAATGGAAATAACATCGATATATTGTATCACTCGTGCATGTAGTTCGTGAAAATGGAATAAACACCAACCTATTCCACAACTAATAGTTTGTGAGAAATGGAATAAACACCTACCTATTCTGCAACTGATAGTTTGTGAGAAATGGTATTAACATCTAGCCATTATACAACTAATAGCTTGTGAGGTGTGGCATAAACACCCAGCCATCCTATACAACGTATAGTTGATAGGAAATGGAATTAATACCCATCCATTCTACAACTAATAGTTGGTGAGAAAATAATTTAACACCTATCCGTTCCACGCTTGATAGTTTGTGAGAAATGGAATGATCAACAAGCCATTCCTTCATAGTTTGTGAGGAACAGAATTAAACCAAACCATTCCACAACTAATAATTCGTGGAAAAGGAATAAACACCTAGCCAAACCACAATTGATAATTTGTGAGAAATGACATTAACACCTATAGCCATTTCACAATTGTGAGAAATGGAAAAAAAACACCTTAAGCCATTCCACAATTGATAGTTTGTGAGAAATGGAAAAAAAAAACACCTTAAGCCATTCCACACTTGATAGTTTGTGAGGAATGGAAACAACACCTTAAGCCATTCCACAATTGATAGTGAGAAATGGAAGAAAAAAAAACACCTTAAGCCATTCCACAATTGATAGTTTGTGAGAAATGGAAAAAACACCTTAAGCCATTCCACACTTGATAGTTTGTGAGGAATGGAAAGAACAGATTAAGCCATTCCGCAATAGATAGTTTGTGAGAAATGGAAAAAAAAACACCTTAAGCCATTCCACACTTGATAGTTTGTGAGGAATGGAATAAAAACACCTTAAGCCATTCCACAATTGATAGTGAGAAATGGAGAAAAAAAACACCTTAAGCCATTCCACAACTGATAGTGAGAAATGGAGAAAAAAAACACCTTAAGCCATTCCACAATTGATAGTGAGAAATGGAGAAAAAAAACAGCTTAAGCCATTCCACAATTGATAGTTTGTGAGAAATGGAATAAACACCTCAAGTCATTCCACAACTGATAGTGAGAAATGGAGAAAAAAAACACCTTAAGCCATTCCACAATTGATAGTTTGTGAGAAATGGAATAAACACCTCAAGTCATTCCACAACTGATAGTGAGAAATGGAGAAAAAAAACACCTTAAGCCATTCCACAATTGATAGTGAGAAATGGAGAAAAAAACACCTTAAGCCATTCCACAATTGATAGTGAGAAATGGAGAAAAAAAAACACCTTAAGCCATTCCACAATTGATAGTTTGTGAGAAATGGAAAAAACACCTACCCATTCCAAAGTTGATAGTTTATCAGAAATGGAATTAACATCTATAGCCATTCCTTTATAGTTTGTGATAAACGAACTTTAACACCTATCTAATCTACAACTAATAGTTTGCGAGAAATGGAATTAACACTTAGCCATTCCTTTATAGTTTGTGATGAACGAACTTTAACACCTATCTATTCTACAACTAATAGTTTGTGATGAACGGAATTAACATCTGGCCATACAACTAATAGTTTGTGAGAAATGGAATTAACACCTAGCCATTCCTTTATAGTTTGTGATGAACGAACTTAACACCTATCTATTCTACAACTAATAGTTTGTGATGAACGAACTTAACACCTATATATTCTACAACTAATAGTTTGTGATGAACGGAATTAACATCATTCTGGCCATTCTACAACTAAAAGTTTGTGAGAAATGGAATTAACAACTAGCAGTTCCTCAATTGATATAGTAAGTGAGAAATAGAATTAACATCTATAACCACTAATGATAGTTTGTGCTAGCCATTCAACAACAAATAGTTTGTGAGAAATTGAATTACATTTAACCATTCTACTTACATACTGTGATAACGAAGCATCCATCTAGCCATTCCACAATTAAAAGTTTTTGCGAAACGGATTGAACACCTATCCATTTCATTATAGTTTGTTAGAATGGAATTAACATCTAACCATTCCACAAATGAAAGTTTGTGAGAATTTAATTAACACCTATAGCCGTTCCTCAATTGATAGTAAGTGAGAACAATAATTAACACATAGCCATTCCAAAATCGATAGCTCGTGAGAAATGGAATTAACATATATAACCATTCAACAAATGATAGCGTGTGCTAGCCATTCCACAACGAATATTTTGTGAGAAATGGAATTAACATCTATAGCCATTCCACAAATGAAAGCTTGTGCTAGCCAATCAACAACTAATAGTTTGTGAGAGATGGAATTAACATCTAACCATTTCACATCTAAAACGTTGTGGCAACGGAACAAACATCTGTAGCCGTTTCACAACTAACAGTTTGTGATAAATGGAATTAACATCTATAGCCATTCCACAAATGATAGCTTGTGCTAGCCACTCTGTGGACTTTAAATCCCAAAGTCACTATTGAGTCCTATACAACTAATAAATGGCGTAGCTACATATGGGACAGCGCCCTCCCTGTAGGAAGATTATCTCACCTTGATCAACCATAGCTACGTCATTGTGATCACAACCTCGACTACGACCATGCCCATGAATATAACCGCGTCTATGATCATGATGACTTCATATCTATTTCTCTTTTCTTTTATTTTCCTTTCATCTATTTCTTTCTGTATTCTCTATCAATCTTCTTCTTTCTTTTCTTCTACTTTCATCAGTTTCTTTCCCTTTGCCTTGTTCATATCTATTTCTATCTTCATTTCTATATTTCCTCTATCTCTCACTTTTCCTCTTTACTTCCTCTTCCTTTCCCCAGTATTTCTTATTTCTCTTTATCTGTTTCTATCGTTTGTCCAATCATCTCTATTATATCATCTCTCTCTCTCTCTCTTCTTTATCTTTTCTTCCTATGTTCTTCATTTCTTTAGTATGTTTCCGTCTTCCTATCGTATCCTCTTATTTTCGATCCCTACTTTCGATCGGTGAACGTAGACGGTGAACCAACTTTGCTCCGGGGTTTCCAAGGGTCTTGGGGGGGGGGGGGGGGTTAAGGGGTAAACGGTAGGGGTAGGGATTTGGGGCTTGGTAAGGCTTTTGGGTTTGGGTATTAAAGGGTAAATGGTAAATGGGTTGGGACGAGCAATTGATGGATAAGGAACAAACTGTCCCTGTGGGCCTACCATCATCAGTCCACATCGTGACAGTTTGAGGATAGACCACCTGTTACTCCACCACTCTATATCTCCTTAGAGGTCAGACGTCACTCTTTGTGACCTGTGACCAATGTCACTCTTTAAGACCTGGGACCAATGTCACTCTTTAAGACCTGTGACAAATGTCACTCAGTGAGACCTTATGTGACCAATGTCACTCATTCTGACTTCTGAACATCATGGCTTTCGGGGGTTTGTCAATCACAATTGTCATCTCCCGTGATTGACTTTGTCGTTTGTCTTGTCAAGTTTATTTTGTAACGTCTTTTGTTCTGTACGAATGTGTTGCTTGGTCAATCACAATTATTCTTACCCGTGATTGACTAAGTCGTTTGTTTTGTGATGGTTATTTTGTAACGTCTTTGTTCTTTGTTCTGTACGAATGTGTTGCTTGGTCAATCACAATTATTCTTACCCGTGATTGACTAAGTCGTTTGTTTTGTGATGGTTATTTTGTAACGTCTTTGTTCTTTGTTCTGTACGAATGTGTTGCTTGGTCAATCACAATTATTCTTACCCGTGATTGACTAAGTCGTTTGTTTTGTGATGTTTATTTTGTAGCGTCTTTGTTGCTTGGTCAATCACGATTCCCATTTTTCGTGATTGACTAAGTTATTTGTTTTGTGATGGTTATTTTGTAACGTCTTTGTTCTTTGTTCTGTACGAATGTGTTGCTTGGTCAATCACAATTATTCTTACCCGTGATTGACTAAGTCGTTTGTTTTGTGATGTTTATTTTGTAGCGTCTTTGTTGCTTGGTCAATCACGATTCCCCTTTTCCGTGATTGGCTAAGCCGTTTGTTTTGTGGTGTCTATTTTGTAGCGTATTTTTGTTCTTTGTTTTGTCAATCACAATTGCCCTATACCGTGATTGACTTTGTCGTTTGTTTTGTTGTAGTGTGTATTTTTCGTTGTTGTTGGTATTGTTAACTTTGTTAAGTGTCGCAACTTCAGTGCAATATAAAAGTGTAACGACGGTAACTATAAGAGCATAAGCGTAACGAAATTTTAAGATTTTTATCTTTTTGAAAACATTTTTTCTAATTTATTTTTGCAATATTATGTCAATGTTTATTGTTTGCGTTCGTGTTTTGTGTCACCCCTGAAGCCTAAGCTAAGATATAGAGTTGGGTAAATTGTTTCTACAACCACTGTCTACTAGGCTATGTAAGATCAAGCCGTTTCGATGTGCATAATAACATCGATGTACTGGGATTGCCTTATACTTTCTCTCTATCTTTCGTCAAATTCTTCTTCTGTACTCTTTTAGCAGTCTCCATGCTGCTATCGTCTCTTTCTCCTTCTCTTTCTTTCTTCTTCTTCCTTCTTCTTCTTCTTCTTCTTCTTCTTCTTCTTCTTCTTCTTCTTCTTCTTCTTCTTCTTCTTCTTCTTCTTCTTCTTCTTCTTCTTCTTCTTCTTCTTCTTCTTCTTCTTCTTCTTCTTCTTCTTCTTCTTCTTCTTCTTCTTCTTCTTCTTCTTCTTCTTCTTCTTCTTCTTCTTCTTCTTCTTCTTCTTCTCCTCCTCCTCCTTCTCCTTCTCCTTCTCCTTCTCCTTCTCCTTCTCCTTCTCCTTCTCCTTCTCCTTCTCCTTCTCCTTCTCCTTCTCCTTCTCCTTCTTCTTCTTCTTCTTCTTCTTCTTCTTCTTCTTCTTCTTCTTCTTCTTCTTCTTCTTCTTCTTCTTCTTCTTCTTCTTCTTCTTCTTCTTCTTCTTCTTCTTCTTCTTCTTCTTCTTCTTCTTCTTCTTCTTCTTCTTCTTCTTCTTCTTCTTCTTCTTCTTCTTCTTCTTCTTCTTCTTCTCTCATCGCCTATCTAGTCGGACTATTATAACAACAGCACCCTTATCTATGACCATCTGTCTATGACTATTACTTTAATCATGGCGACGGTTCACTAACCCCGAAATATAAATATGATGATTTTTTAAAACAATTCTTTATGCAAAACTCGCTCAATTCAAAACAAGCTCGAACTATCTCACAAACTATCTCACAAACTATGTAAACTACTGCGTAACCATGGTAACATATAGTGATGAACAATGCCAACAACCCTGTGCAGCTACGATACAAAAAAAAAATAATTTAAGAACCCAAACCAACAAGATAGGTTTGAACAAACAAAATAAAAGTTATCTTCAGAAAAATAAACGCGGAAAAATACATGGATAAAAAACTTTTACTTATTAGATATACAAATAATATATGAGTTGAACGTACCATTCAATTCAAGCGACAAAAAAAAGGGAATGGGAATATAGATGCAAACGCATGCAAACAAAAAAAGCGTGCGGAACCTTTCATGAAGAATTCTGAAGAAGAAAAAAACATATTATGGAGGTTGCGTTTTGGTCACAGCAACGCAAACAATAAACAATCAGTTAAAAAATTAATTTGAAGAAAAAAAAATAGTAAAAATGAAAAAGAAAAAAAATGTAAAAACGAAAACAAATATTGTAACCAATTAACAGGAATGCTATAATATTGACATTAAATACTGCGTAACCTAGGTACAACCCTGTGCAGCTACAATACAAGGAAGAAGAATGTAAAAACACAGTCCAACAAAAAGAAGATTTCTTTAGGAAACAAAAACTAAAACTTGGATAAAAGGCTTTTACTAGTTAGATATACAAATATACAAAAGAAAAACAATCAGATTAACGTAAAATTCGATTCAACCAACACCAAAAAAGGGGATGTGGGTATCGATTATTAACGCATCAACAACAAGAAAGAAAGCACGCGGAATCTCTATCATGAAGAATTATTCTAATAAGGTACAAACCTAGAAAAACAGATACAAATATTCAGGAGGGTGCGTTTTGGTCACAGCACCGCAACCAATTAACAAACAGTAACAAACAAAAAATAGTAAACAAAATTATTTTTAAAAATAGTAAAAACGAAAAATTAAACATTGTCAAAAACGAAAAAGAAAATATTGCAACCAATTAACAGGTGGGATTATTGTCATGCAAGGCATCTTCAGAAAAGTAGCAAACATAGAAACATAATGAAAACCAACATATTATAAAGGGTGTGTATTGGTCAATTCAACAACCGATGCAACCAAACAAAATAACATTTTAAAAACCCGGGAAACTTTGGGAAAAAATTGTATTAATTTTTGTAATAGTAGTGCAACCAATTAACAGGTGGGATATATTGTCATGCAAGGCAACGTTATAAAGTAAGAAACATACAAACAAAAACAAAACAATATTCAAAATGGAATGTATTGGTCAATTCAACAACCAATGCAACCAAACAAAATAAAATTTAAAAAACCCGGCAAACTTTGGAAAATATGAAATTACTTTTTTTTTTAATAACGCCTTTTCTAATAAGTTTAATTCAGTGGGTAGATGGAAACTGTCATTTAGGTTTCCTCGAAAAAAATTCTTCAAATCTAATTCGGCAACCCAAGGCCCAGTCACACCACCGAATCGAACCCAGACCGACACCAAACCGACATATGTGTCGGTTTGTTGTCGGCCTGGGTTTGGTTTGGCGGTGTGTCTGGTCCTCAAGTTAAACTGCAGAGACTTTACAACATTGAACGCTCGCACAACAACCACTCACTGGGGTCTAAGGGGTGTGTTTAGATACATCTGCCTTTCCCAGAACCAGTGTTCTGAAGCGTGTTCCAGGCTTATGTTTGGTGTTAAAACATTAGCCTGGAACACGTTTCAAAGCACTGGGTCTGGGCTCGACGCGTGTATTTAAACGCACTCCAAATCTATACAGACAAAAGCACTGCCTCTACCGGACAGTCGGGCATCAAGATCTTGTCCGACACTCGTTGACACCTCTACTTAACATCAACATCGTAGAGGAACATTTATTAGCTCTCATCCGTCATCATGGTTAAACCGTCATCACCTTCACTGATCACCCCCATCCACATCATATCGGATATATTATACGGAGTCGGTGATCTTCACCATCATTGATCACCAAACTGTTCCTGGTCACTGATCACCACCACCATCGATCACCACTAACACCGGTCATCATATCTCTCTCGTGAGATACGACATCAGTGATCAGCACCGACCGTGATCATCACCCCACCATTGATCACCACCATCGATCTTGACTCTATCCGAGAACACAATCAGTGATAACCATGAATGACAATCTCCACTCCTCTCATGTACCACAAACCAGCTCAAGTATACACCCAACCGTAAATGTACCATGCGATGTCGTTAGATCTTGACTCATACCAATACAATCATCATGCAACCGATCTACGACACCGATAATGCTTATATAAATCGGTCACCAGTTAATCTCTAAGTCTGGACTTGACACCTGTTCCAGCTTTAAAGGACTTTGTAGCGCCATGCATGGTCAAGACCCTTTGACCACCTACATCTGCCAGTTATGCTGATCTTGCCATCTTTACATCTCCTGCAATATCTCCTGCAAAGCGAAGTGCCTATATGGTTGAAAACAACAACTCCACGACCAGATTCGCCCGACCAGTTTCAGATTCTGGACAAACATCACTACCCATCTTGAAACCAAGATCATGCACGCATACAAACGAACCTTGGACCTAACGGCGACGTACCATCTAGACCTTATCGACGAAATACTTGAGCCGATATCCCCAAACCCCTTTGATAAATAACCTTTTGTACTTGTAAGCAATAATTATTTACTATTTTGTGTAGCGTATATTCACGGGGAAATATTGATATCGAAATGTTGAATTGACGAAATGTCAGATTATACGAATTATTATGATGAGAATTTATATAGATGAAAGATACGAAATGTTACTGAATATTTATGAAATCTAGAAACAGGAATATTACAAGTGTAAACTTGACGAATGAAACTTCAAGTCAAATGTTTCATTCGATTTCGCAGGGGGCCATATACAATCAATCAGATTGTTGTAACAAAAACAGCAACACCATAATTATATAACTAACAAACAAGTAAGCAGTTTTGAAACAAATTATCATCACTTGGTGAAAGTTATGATTCGAAACAGAAAAATAAGCTTTAATTGCTATTTTTTTAAATAAAAAGTTATTTGGATGGGGGCAATAACAATCATCTGGATTGTAACAACAAACAAATATTTATAAAAAAAACAACGAAATTGACCAAAAAGATCGTGATGGATAGAATCAATATTGAGAGTATGAAATGATATATGAAAATCTAGAGAAATATACTGAAATATAAAGATGTCATTGATTGACTGAATTGATTATGAAAATTATATATCGAATATGAGATTATAAGGATGTTTTTAATGAAAAATCAATAAAAATCGAATAAATGATGTTTCTGTCAAAGCTGTATTTTGTTATGCGTGACCTCATATGATGATATGTGATTGATTGTTTATTGGAAGCAAGATATACTCCTTCAGTACCAAGTTCTTGAATGGCTATTAAAGTTGTATATATATATATATATAGAATATGGTATATTATCAGTCTATTATTTAATGCATAAAAACACTTATTTGATTACACATATAAACACACACACCCACACATTTACAAACGAACGTACGCTCGAAAAAAAACCGCACACAAATTACACACGCACACGCACACAAACACACACACACACACACACACACTCACACTCGCATTGGGTTTTAAATTTTCAAACTTTCACACACGAAACAAAAAACAAAAAAACAACGGGATTTGCCTATATTTCCCGATATTTTTCCAAGTGGAGGCAGCCTGTAGGCCTATGCTATGGTATACTTGTTGATTCCGTTGGTGTGTGTGATTTTTTAAAACGTATTTTGTATCAAAAATGGGTGTCAGAACTCAGAATACCGCATAACATGCTCTAAAAGGTAAATTCACCGTGTATGGCATAGCTAGGTCGTTGCAGTAATGGTGTATCTTTTGGGGGCACTTGGTCAAATTTGGGTGCGCGATAATGTACAATTTCTTCTATAATTATTGCCCAAATTAAACGAAGCGGTATACTTCCCCTGACTAATTTTGTTGATGATGGGGAACATTTTAATCTAGTTTTAGTTCTATAGGTCGAATTTTGTGAGCCCATCATTATCCGGTTTTAAAAAAATAATAATAATTAAAAAATTTTGGGCTTGTCATACGTTTTTCCTGCTTGTCATAAGTTTTGCATGAGCAGTGAAAGGTGCAAAATAACAGGCCGAAGTTGTTCAATTTGACAAGGGCCCCGTTGCAGAAAGAGTTACGATCGATCGTAAGTCCCAAAATTGATCGTAAATGGCCTTACTTACGACCAATCCAAGATTTACGATCAATCCTGTTGCAGAAAGAAGTTACGATCGATATTAACTGTAACTATTGGTCGTAAGTTTTAAAATTGATCGTAACTTTAACAGGTGATTTTTCTTTGGCGTAACTTACGATTAATTATTCACAAGGCACAAACATGGGCAAACATACCAACATACACACTCATTCAAGCACATAAATACAGATAAAACTCATCCTCATAAAACAGATAATCATACAGTGTTACACACTGATTCATAATTTCATACATACATGCATACAATACAGACTATACACATATATACATACATAAACACACACACACAGACACACACAAACATCCAGTCAAACTTTTCTCAGAAGCCACTTTTCTATACCAGCAAACTAATTACAGTGGTAACTTTTCTTGTTACTCTGCAATGGTCATTATACAGTACTAAGGTTTTACTATATTAAATCGTAAAGGCCTGTATTGAAACAAAGGGTAATGCTTTACTTGACTGAGAATAAAAAAGGCCAACAAAGTGCATGTATTTTTATTCTTCAAATTTTTAATCCAAAAAGAGTACACAACACATGACTTTCGATTCATTCCATCAAATAGAATGTTATTATTTTGTAGTGAAATGAATACATTCTCTAGTGACTATGCCAGTCCTTTACTCCTTTTCCCCCAATTAATAATAAGTGTGGCTACTTAAATGTAGCGCACGCATAGGCGTACCCAGAGGGGGGGGGGGGGGGTTTAGGGGCTTTAACCCCCCCCCCCCCCTTTGACCGAAAATGACTGTTTTGTTTTTTTTTCAAATTTTAAATGGTCTCCAGACAAAATGTAAGCGGTCGAGTGGTCTTGGCCTCGAAAACTGCAAACAAGCGTAGTCTCAGCTTCGAAAAATGGTTGATCTCCGCATTGAAAATTGTCTACGACTTCCTGGCTACCCCCCCCCCCCCCCCCCCCCCCCCACGGCGCTCCCGTTGCATCACCCCAGTCAGCTAAAAAAAGTGCACATTGTCCACTTCCTGGGGAGGATTCCAGCTAGGCAACCTCCAAGGTGCAGACATGGCTACGTAACTCCTTTCCATCCTTCCGGGTGACATACCTTGGGCTCGAATTTGGGACCTCACATTGGAAGGCACACGCTCTACCAATCTTGCCACACCGTCTTGCTCTGTCATCCTTCTCCAGCTTGGGCGAATCCCGTCTGTCGTCGTCTTCTATCTGCTAGCTAGCTCCGCAAATCCAGGCGTCTACTGCATACACAAGAGGCTGCTTGATGAGCTGAAATATAATACATAACATGAAAATAAAAAATAGAGTATACTTAGTCTTGTTACCTAAACTATATTCAATGACACACAGTTTCATCATTCAGATTAATAATTTTGTTCCCACAGTCAATGTCTTGGACATACCTATCACCTTGAAATGTCACGGTACAAGCTGTCACAGCTCTAGATAAAATACTAATTAAAACCATTTGTTTTGGTCACATCACAGGCTATCCAATCCATGCTCACCTGCAAACTGGAATGTTCAAGGGATAAGTAATCAATTACATTTTATAAACCAGCATTCTATTTTAAACGAGCCCAAAGAGACGAATTAAGTCATGTACATGTTAGCCCGTTGACTTTGTAAAGAATGCCATACTAATAAAACATTTTAATTTTGAGCAACAAAATCATTTTTTTAATTATCTTTTAGCAAGTGACCTACTTAACCCATAATTATTTCATGCTAACTGAACTACAAACTAACGTCATAAGTATCAAAGAAAAATAAAAGCTTCAATATTTGTTTAAAAAAGCATTTTGTGTAAGATTGTCAAGTTCTCACCTATCCCATTGCTGTGGCTTGGCCTGGGGGCAACACCAGTGGCTCGACAGCTTACTCCAAGGCAAATGGCTCCAGCATGTCCTCCTCTCTCTTTCGCTTTCCTCCTTTCATCAGCCTGTCCATTCTGGTGATTTCTTCTGTGATTATTCTGCCTCTCTCCCACTTGTTGTTGACTATATGGCTGTATACCACTGTGGAATTGTACAGTAAAGAGTGCAAATTACCACATAAATTTGAACACATGACTGAGACTGCATCAGTGCATGGACTCACAGGAGCTAGGAGGCTAATTTTGTAATTTGGTCCTCCATAATATTTAATGTTATACAATATTACCTGCCAGTAAATTCTCATGCATTGAGAACATACACATTTTGGCGCTAATGTGGTTGCGTACCCTTTGTTTTTTCTTTCTTTTCCAACGCCTTATTTGTCTTTAAACTCAACTAAATTAGTTTTACTCACTGCGCTTTGTCCTTATCCCTCAATGGTCTGTTGTAATATTTTGGTCAACATTTAAGCCCTTTTTTGGCAACTTTAATCGATGGCTTTGAAAGCGTCGCGGCACCAGCTTCGCGGTCGCAAAAATCGAAATAGCAGGACTTCACGGGCGCAGGAGTAGTACTCTCTCCACGTTCATGTCACCGGTAGCTAACGGCATAGCTGCTCGCGAAGTCCCGCTATTTCAATTTTTGCGACCGCAAAGCTAGTGCCGTTGCGGCAAAAACCCATTGATTAAAGTCGCCCAAAAGAGGGCTTAAATGTTGACCAAAATATTACAACAGATCATCGAGGGATAAGGTCAAAGTGCAGTGAGTAATATAATATAATACAAACTAATTTAGTTGAGTTTAAAGACGAATGAAGCGTTGGAAAAACCCCTAAAAAGGGAGTACGAAACCACATAAGCGCCCAAATTTCATCTTTGCATTGCCCTTGATGGCCATGGCATGTATACCTTTTTAAAATTTTGTATTTCAGTTTTGCTTTAAAAGTTTAACTTATTTTTTACACATATTCATAAGACAATTTGTCATACATGTATTTTGCAAATATTTGAAAGATAGACCATATATCAAATACAACATCTACAAATAATTAATTAAAACAGGTTTCATAGATGTCTCTGATGTTCAGGTACAATTTTTCCTATTCCCATATAAAAATGAGTTCACAAATCACAGAAACAGTTTCGAGTTTGGAAATGGTATATGGATACTATGTACTAACATGGATTTCAACACATGGGGTAACATTGTAATAATATACGTTGCATTCGAGATACCATTATGCTAGCATAATGACGATTCTATACAAAATGAGCAACAGTTAAGATCATTACATAGCAACATAATAAGGTAAGTTTACACTACATATCAATGCCGATTAATTTATATTTGTAAAAGGTGTAAAATGTGTACTTACCGCTCACCAGTCACCACTCGAAGCAGGACTGAAAAATTAGATTTGTCTGCCGCGTCTCATATCATAACAACAAGCCAAATTCCGCGGGAAATACGCTGAATCTGTTGTTGTTGTTGTTGTTGTTTGATGTTTATTGGCGGTTCATTCAATTTGAATATTTTCGCCAAAAACTAAATATTGTTTCATTCTTCTCATTTATTTTCTTTATTTTAATATTGTTATTATTATTATTATATACATATGTATATATTTTTTGAAGTGCATAAACGTTTTCAGACCATCAATAAACAAAACCAAAATTAAAGGCATCATCGGGCCAACCCGGCTCGGTACGTTGAGCAGGCTTCTCAACTGACGAATCAGTCTAGGCCCCCCGATGCATGGAGATGCACTCTGGTCGCCTTCGTTTTTTGTTTGCACCTGCATCCGATTCCAAAAAACAAACAAAATTATATATAAAATCAAAACAAATCATATTAACCAAGAAACATACAGAGGTAGCAAACATTTTTGGGCTTTGTAAGTGAAAGTGCAAGGTGCAGGGTGTAATTTACTAAATATTTTCATACATGTCATTAATTTTGAGCAAAAATTATTATGGTGATCAAAACCGTCTTCAGTTGCCTGCATAGATATCCTATTAACAGTCTCTGTATCGGCTTGAGCATGCATATAATTTTACGTGTATCAAAACTTATACAATATCACTACAAATGTGTATTAATACCATTATATACAACAATATAAACATTTCCTTTATATCTCACCGAGGCCCACCTCTCACATCGGGACTCCCGCCGCATATGTGGTCGTAGGCCTCTTAATAGTAATTATAAGACGAAACCAAAATAAATCAAATAACTTCATGCATTTATATACAAAAATTATAAACAATTTCGTTTTTTTTTTTTTTTTTTTTTATAACAGAGCCCACCTCTCACATCGGGACTCCTGCCACATATGTGGAAGTGGGCGTCTTATTATCATAATAATGAAACAATAACAAAATTCTTAGGCCTAGTATAATATGGGTAATCTCCCGGTTCTTTTCACATAATCAACAAGAGCTTGTTGCAGGCGCGCCGGAAGCAGTTTTGGATTGGGGGGGCAAAACCCCAAGGGGGCTCACCATTTGTCTGTGTAGGGGCTCATGCCCAACTACACTCTGGATTGCCAACTTTGAGCCAGATGTGAGAGTGAGACATTGCGAGGGAGCGAAGCGACTGAGCGGGGGGAGGGTGTGGGAGGGGGGTGTCCCTACCGGGGGGGGTGTCCCCCCTCCCACGGTAGGGAGCTTTTGCATTTTCGGACTTGAAATTGTGCAATCTGGTGCATACCTAGATAGGAAATTCGGCTGTATTTGGGAAAGCGGGATATGATTTGATCGACCAGCAGGGGCGGATCTAGCTTTTTGCTAAGGGGGGGGGGGGTTGACCCAATGACGATGCGGAGCATCGTCCACGAGCCGCGAAGCGGCGATTTTTTTGGGGCCATTTTGAACCCTCTTAAGTGATGTCTTTTTGCTAAGGGGGGTTTTGACCCAATGACGATGCGGAGCATCGTCTACGAGCCGCGAAGCGGCGATTTTTGTTGTTGCTATTTTGAACCCTCGTAAGTGATGTTTTTTTGCTAAGGGGGGGGGGGTTTGACCCAATGACGATGCGGAGCATCGTCCACGAGCCGCGAAGCTATTTTGAACCCCCGTAAGTGATGTTTTTTTTGCTAAGGGGGGGGGGGGTTTGACCCAATGACGATGCGGAGCATCGTCCACGAGCCGCGAAGCGGCGATTTTTTTTTGGCCATTTTGAACCCTCTTAAGTGATGTCTTTTTGCTAAGGGGGGTTTTGACCCAATGACGATGCGGAGCATCGTCTACGAGCCGCGAAGCGGCGATTTTTTTTTGTTGCTATTTTGAACCCTCGTAAGTGATGTTTTTTTGCTAAGGGGGGGGGGTTTGACCCAATGACGATGCGGAGCATCGTCCACGAGCCGCGAAGCGGCGATTTTTTTTGCTATTTTGAACCCCCGTAAGTGATGTTTTCTACATCACATTTTCACTTGGCAGCCCAAGGGGGGGGGGGGTTTAAACCCCCTAAACCCCCCCCCCCCCCACCCCCCCCCCATAGATCCGCCACTGACCAGGACGTTTTAATATATTTTTCACGTAGAAAACAAATAATTGACAAACTAATAAATGTTTACCCCAAAACACACACAACAACATAAACCATAATTATGCAACATTATGTATGATCCAACAACACACAGCCAATAATGAGTCCCGAGGGAGCGAAGCGCCTGAGGGCTGGGGCAGGGAGGGAGGGGGAGGTAATAAGATTTTGCATTTATGGACTTGAAATTGTGCAATCTGGTGCATACCTAGATAGGAAATTCGGGCTTAAGATTAACTGTATCTAGGAAAGCGTGTTATAATTTGCTATATTTTTCATGAAGTAAACAAATAATTGACGCACTAATAAATATGCACCCAAACTCACACATAAATATTGTATTTAGTGTCATACATAGTTCCAACATAAACCATAATTATGGCGCATGTATGATCCAACAACATGGCCTGGGTTGAATGATGAATCCCGAGGGAGCGAAGCGACCGAGGGCTTGGGCAGAGCCAGAGGGGGAGGGTTTGGGAGGGGGTATCCCCCTCCCACGGGGAAGATGTTGCATTTATATACTTGAAATGGTGCAATTTGGTGCACTGCATGCCATACCTGTGAAGGAAATTTAGAATCCGAGTTTTAAAAAAAATAATAAAATGTCCATGCTCATCAGATGTTTACAACAAACTGAGATAATCTGTTCGCGCGCGAAGCGCGCAGCGAAAATTGAAAATGGATGTATAAACTAGTTTTTAAACGTAAGCTCATACATTTGATTGTGTCTTTCCCACTCTTTTTTTTTTTTTTTGGAGGGGGGGGGGGGCTTTTTGGGGGGGCAAAATTGCGTTTTGCCCCCCCACTTTTTGGATTGGGGGGGCGGCCGCCCCCCCTGCCCCCCCACTTCCGGCGCCTATGGCTTGTTGGATGGGTCGCTCTAAAGAATTTAACAAATACATTATTTTTTTTTCCTCATATAAACCTGTTTCAGCCATCAACATGGCCCTTTGAACTATGTACTCTGGGCACTGACACAAGAAATGTGTAATAGTTTCAAATATACCCTCGCAATTAGGGCAATACCCAGTATCGTGCTTTTTCAATACACATAAATTTACATTTAAACCAATGTTTCCCATTCTTAAACAATGCAAAATACTTTCATTTTTTCTATTATTTAATTTACATATATATATACTCTTAACATTTTTTTGCACATCTTTAAGACATGATTCCGTTCCTTCCCATCTTTTCTGCCATTTAACATACATCCATTTCTTTATAACACTATTAACTTCATATCTTGCTAATTTATTATCAATTTCTATTTTTTTTTTCAAACCTCGTTTCGCTTCTATATCCACAATCTCATTACCATTTAGACCACAATGGCTTGGAATCCATTCAAAATATACAAGCATCCTTTTATTCTTCAATTGTGAACACAAATATAAAATTTCGTATACAGGAAGTTCGTCTTTGCAACTCTTTAAGGCTTGTAAAGAACTTAGTGAGTCACTAAAAATAACTGCCCCCGTATACAAACTGGGATGATT
The DNA here is from genome assembly GCA_037951105.1 of Echinarachnius parma. NCBI lineage: Eukaryota > Metazoa > Echinodermata > Echinoidea > Clypeasteroida > Echinarachniidae > Echinarachnius > Echinarachnius parma. The sequence goes on from JBAMJV010007205.1 coordinate 42,271, forward strand.
ATATAACCATTCTAAAGCAAGCACAATAGCCGCCATCTCTGCCCTATAAGAGGATGTATAATTTGAAAGTCTCTTAGATAATGAATAATCATAGTAAGGGACAAAGAAGGCGGCGGCTGCACTCTCCTGTTCTGGTGATTTGGATCCATCCGTATATTATATTTGCAAATAATTTTTCCATTTTGTATTTATCATTTCTATTGTTGCTTGCCTTTGAAACAATTGATTGTCTCTTTTACAAATATAATCCTGTAATTCCATTGATATCAAGGGTACGTTCAAGTGCCAAAAAGGGATTCTGGAGCAACTCATCTCCTCAACTTCAAAGTCAATTGTTGTCATCAATTCCATTGATCTTTGGCCAAAGGCTGTCCTAGAATTATTACCTCCATATATATGAAATTGCCAACAATCTTTGATATCCTCTTTTAAAGGATGATTTTTTACACTTTCAATACGCTTTTTAAGTCTACAACATGACATTTCTCTTCGTAAGTCTAAGGGCATCTCTCCTAATTCCACTTGTAGGTCTCTGAGAGATGTCCCCTTGCGTGCGCCGGCACATACATATAAACTTTGGTACTGAACTGAATTTAAAATATTTTTAATACTGGGTGCCGCTGAATCGTAAGCTTCGCAAGCGTAATCTATAGTTGATAAAATCAGAGATTTATATACCATCAAAAGTTCTTTAGCATCCCCACTCCATTTAGCATGAGCTAAACTCTTGACTACATTTAATTTACGTTTACACCGATTTGCAACATCTGTTATGTGAGGCCGCCAAGTAAGGCGTTTATCAAATATAACTCCAAGATACTTATGCTGATTTTCAGGTAGCAATTCATGTTCTCTTAAATATAATTTAATAACGTCATTTGATTTATTAGAAAAGAGGACAGGAACTGTTTTCTCTAGAGACATTTTCAAACCCCATGACAAAAACCATGAATCCAATGTATTGATGCAATTTTGTATCAATTGCGTATTTGTCTTTATATCATAACCAGATTTCCATATGACACAGTCATCTGCGTAAACTAAATTATGAATGTTAGGGGGCGTAGGGATATCCTTCAACATCACATTAAACAATAAAGGACTAAGAATGCTACCTTGAGGTAAGCCATTTTTGGGGTGCATAATTTGGGATTTGCTTTCCCCTACTTGAACTTGAAATGTACGGTCTAACAAATAATTCCTTAAAAAAACAAGAATATTTCCTTTAAGGCCTATATTACTAAGCTTAACAATGAGTCCCTTCGTCCACAGGGTATCGTAAGCTTTTTCTAAGTCAATAAATACTGCTAGAGTCTTCATACCAACTCGTAAATGTCTTTGTATCTCATTTTCTAAATGCACAATATTATCTATAGAGCCTCGATTTTTTCTAAAGCCACTCTGATTATTGTTTAATATTTCATTCTTATCTAAATACCATTGTAATCTTTCTTTTACAATACTCTCCATAATTTTCATAAAACAAGATAACAAAGAAATAGGTCGGTAAGATGACGTCCTAGTAGCATTCTTATTCAACTTCAATACAGGAATTAAAATCGCATGTTTACATTGTTCTGGTACAAAGCCAGTACTCCATATCTTATTAAATAAATTCAACAAGACATTCTTGGCAATTTTGGACATTTTTTGGTAAATTTCATAAGTTATGCCATCTTCCCCAGGAGTCGATACTTTTTTCTCCTTCAAAGCATTTTCCAACTCCAACATTGTGAATGGTTCATTTATTACCAAATCAAAAGTATTATTACAACTTTTCTCACCATCAATTTGCTTAAACGCTTCAAGCACTTCTCTCTTCTTAGTCTTATGACCACTAACTGAGTTTCCAATGGATGTAAAATATTCTCCAAACTCGTCAGCTTTATCCTGGTCATTTACTATCACCTGTTCTCCTTTATATATTACCGACATTTGTTTTACTTTCTTACCTTTATTGCCATTTAACATTCGAATAAAATTCCATAATTCCGAAACAGATGTAAAACGATTCAATTTCATGGCATAGTTTAACCAAAAGGTTCGTTTTGCTTGCCGTATAGTCCACTGAGCTTCTCTTTTCTTATCTTTATATAATTGAACATTTTCAACACTCCAAAATTTCATCAATTTATTTTTTTCCCTGTTTCTTGCTTTTATTTTTACATTACATTCTTCTGTCCACCATGGGACTGCATTACACCCATTTCCTTTCTTTCTACTTAATAACTCATTTAATATATCATATAAACATTCCATAAAGTTTGCATAAAATACATTTACATCATCATCATATAATGTTTCAATATTCATCCTTTCTTCACTCAATCTATGAAAGGCTGTCCAATCCATTTTTTTAAAGGACCACCTAAAAAATGGATTATCCTTTTTTTCTTTTTCCATATTATTAACACTATATTGAATGCAGACTGGGAAGTGGTCACTTCCGAACTTGTCTGCAAAGACCGACCAGGTGCACTTACTGGCTATCCCCGATGAGATCAAGGATAAGTCTAAACATGACGTTCTCCCCGAAATGGGGTCAAGACGTGTACCAGATCCATCATTTAAAATAACCAAATTCTGTTTCAACAAAAAATCTTCTATCAATCGTCCATTTTTATCAATTTTTTCACTTCCCCATAAACTATTATGGGAATTAAAATCTCCCACTATCAATAATTTTTCTATATTTTTAACATGTTTAACCAATGTATCTAAAATGTCATTAGTTATATCATTGCATGGGTTATAATAATTGACGACTGCTAAGTGAGTATCTCCATAATGTATATTTACTAATTGCATTTCTATGTCTGTTTCAATTTCCACATACTCATAATTAATACAAGTATGTATATATATAGCACATCCACCTCTACGTTTGTTAATTCTATTTTTACTAAAACATGAATAATTTGGAATATCAATTATAGTATTCCCCTCATACCAAGTTTCCTGAATACAAATCAAATGCACAACTTTTTCTTGAGAACTTAAATAATTAATTAATTCTCCACTATGGCCGTTCATTCCCTGCGCATTCCATTGGAGAATGAGGAGCGCAGTCATTATCAAATTAAGTAGGCCTATCATCACCATCTCGTTTTACTGCATAAAATAACTTATCGACTACTGACCTAATAATTCTAAGGCTATCTTCTTGTGGCCGGTCTTCTAAAAAGCCCGATGCTAAATTAAAAATAAACTGTATTACCTCTTCATCTGAAGCCGATGTTAAGAAATTATTTTTTTTAACTGGCTTCACAGTAGGGGTCTTTTCAAGAATGTCAAATGGTCGCTGAATCTGCTCAGAGGGCCCAGGGGCTCGGTCTTCAACCACAGTAGGGGGGACAACTGGGGTGGGGGCGTGTTGAGGGGGAGCACCCTGTTCCCTGCTCGCCTGTGGTGCTTGTATTTGAACTATAGGGGGGGTCGTTTGTTCTGACCCTTTTTCCAACAGTTGCTTTGCTGCTTGTGCATACGAAATTTTAGATTGGACTTTTATTTTTTGTACTTCTTTAGCCTTTTTGGCTTCTACACAACCATTGTAGGCAGCTGAGTGATTCTTTCCGCAATTTGCGCATTTGTGTACATCTTTTTGCGTGCACTCTTCAAATTTATGCGGACCACTACAGCGTACGCATCTATTTTGGGATCTGCATTGATGGGAGACATGACCGTATCGTTGACATTTATAGCAACGAATAACAGGGGGGATATACTCTCTCACTTTGAACTTTTGATAGCATAGTGCTACCTCTTCTGGCAAGATGTTGTTATCAAAAGAAATGATAACACTACGTGTGGGAATCCATTCACTAGTATTTACACTTGCCTCATCTTTCTTTTGCTGTTTTCTTTTTATTCTTTTTACGTCCACTACTTTTTGTCTCTTCAATTCCCCTAGAATGTCTTCTTCACTCATTTCACTCGGGACCCCGGAGATTACTCCCCTTATCTTTTGGATACTTTTTTGGGCTTTGACTGGGGTATTTCCAAGCGTCTGTATCCCCAGCAACAGATTATACTGTTTGACATGAAAGCATTTGACCAGAATGCCTGATCTAATTGGCTTTATGTACTCAGGGCTAGAGCCACTGACTGTTTGAATGTCCTTCGCTATGCGAATCAAGTTGGTGTTTCGAAGTGACTTTTTTGTGTCTATCGGCACAATCAACACTTTTAGATCAAAACTCTTTGGCTTCGTTTGTGCCCTTGGAGTCATCATAAACGGTGTGTCATACTCTTGGTCAGACATGTCAGTTGACGAGTCTTTTCTAGAATTCAAACTTTCCACGTTATCATTCACACTACCTTCTCGACCTCTCTTTGTTGGGGGTCCACGACCCACTCTCTGAAAACGATGAGAATTTGTTCTAATTCTAGGTACACTCCCTCCAGGGTCAGAGGTAGCCGAGAAAATCATTTCTCCGGCTGATGACCCCGCCATAAGAGACCACGGGTCCTTTTGGCGGGAGATTCAATAATGGATACAATATATACAAAGCGGTGCTGTGCTATAGTGAGGTGCAGCCATATACGAAAAAAAGAGCCCAAAATGCTTGCTTACCTGTCAGTATGCGCTCGTGAATATAACCATAATCCAAACAAATGATATATAATCAAACAAATAAAATATATCCAAATTATAGTCCGTAATCAAAAAAGGACGGAGAGAGGCGACCCATACGTGCCGCACCCCTCGCTCACCACTTCTCACCACTGTCGTTGTCTTTATCCCAGCCGTGTTGAATTATGTTTTAAATGGCATTTTCTAAAGAAATCGAGTGCAAGTCAAATGCACTTACGGTTGAATTTAAACCTCCTTTCTGCAACGGACATTTGAAATTGATATAAACTTACGACTCAATAAATCGACTGTAAAGTTACGACCGATATTCTTTCTGCAACGGGGCCAAGGGGTCACAAAATACGACCTATATAACTACTTTAGATCAAGTCATACAGCGATTAAAATCTTGGTATAACTTTTCTCACCGCATGCATCCCCTTCTCCGTTGAAGTCAGTCATTCTGTTCTTTTGGGGATATAATTATATGCAATATGTTCCGCGGTTCCGTTTTTGTTTGGCCACCCTGTATAGTTCAAAGAATAATACCGGAGAGATAACGATCACTATCACGAAACCTGGACATCAAACATGAGGACTTCATTCAACCCAAAATAGACAGAAACCGAAGGGGCCATTCTCTACAGTATCAACAGCAACACACAAACTCTGAGGCGTTCGCAAATTCATTTTTCGTCCGTACAACCACTGAATGGAATAAGCTACTTCAATCTACAGTAAACCAGCCCTCACTTCATACATTCCAGAATGCGCTTGCTAAGGACCCTTCTGTCCTTAGGGGCTAACCACTCTCTCGGACCCACCTCCAGTTAAAACTCCTATGGAGTGTTTTGGAGGAATAAACTACCAAGTACCAAGTACTATTGATCGACGTACCCATGCACGATTCTATACCAGTAAATAAAAGGAATTTCGTTTATTTATTGGACTGGTTCCTACTGTGCCCCTTAAGCGCTCAGCAAGGTAGCGTGGCCGAGCGGTCTAAGGCGCTGGTTTAAGGCACCAGTCATTTCGATGGCGTGGGTTCGAATCCCACCGCTGCCAGATATTTTTTTCAAAGGGCACAAGCACAGTTTTTGTTTGTTTTTAATTGATTTATTTCCGATTACTGTCGAAAAGTCACGTATTAATGAAATTTACATTTACATTATTTGTATTATTATTATTGTCCACATTCGTATACAATGCAGTATATAATGCCAAATCAGTATACAATGTTATTATCGTCTTCAAATACATAAACATTATTTTTTTTAACGGATAAAATAGGGACGGATGGACGATTTATATAATTGTAATAAACGAAGATTATACGATAAAGTATTTTTAAAATAAATTTTAAATATACGATGTATCAACCGTAATGTATAATAATAATAATATATTAATATCCGTAATAACCGCAGAGTGATGTGAAGGCCTATTATATTAATAGTACAAACAAAAACAATGTTATAGTACTTGTCCTGCATAATAATAAACTTTGTTGTACACACACCAGGAAATACATTTCAATCAGCAAGTTCAAAATAAGTAGAAAGTGAACCGATGATTGCAGTCAATACTTAGGACTAGCATTTCAAGTAAACATTAAATAATGGTAATACTCTATAGTGTGTTTTTTTCTCAAATTTTAGTCAAGGTAATTTCAAGATTGTTATATAAACAAAAGTAATACTTTATCTGGATTGAATAAGACACAACAATCCACCACAAATCTATGTACATGTTATACAATTGATTATAATACAGATCAAAAGATAAGAAATAACATAACTCCGTGAGACGATTTTCTGTATAGTGTGTTTCACTAAACACTAAAATCAATTTTAGGATTGATTTTTATGTAATAATCGTCCTATTCAATCGATCCTAAAATCGATTTTTAGTGTTCAGAGAAACACCCTACAGTAGTGATATTTCGGTCATCAATAATGTGAACACTATAGCTAAGGACGCACAAACGCAGTAGAGCGCAAGGCAAAAACATCGTCTCACGGAGTTTTGTTATTTCAAATGAAATTGATTTACCAATCAACAACTTCGTTTGCAAAAATAGCATAAATCACAGAGTAATCACAATTAATAGAATATTATATTAGATAATAAAAAAAACAGCAAAAGCAGAGCCTGCTAGCGCGAGGCCAGTCCTTTCACAACGATCCCAACAAAGCTTTCATTATTGTTATAATTTGCAGCGTGTATTAAAAACATATACAGAAGGAATTTTTTAAAGGGCAATGAAGGGAGTACAGGTTTGGTCAACAAAACTTGCACCATAACAATGCAAACTATATACAAACTAATATGTATAACTCCACAATGCTACAAACGTACAAACAAATACAACAAATAAACTAAGTAAAAAGCTTGTTTTCATTTTTTTTAAAGAGCCATTACAACCCAAAAGGGCGCTCTCTAGAAATTCATTGTTTTCAACCATGTTTAATAACAAATTGTGCATGTGATGTTTCCTTAAAATACTGATTGAATAGATAGGTCATCAACAACTAATTATAAATCTCTTTTAAACATTTTTGAAAAATTGTAAGCATTTTATATATATATTTTTAAATTATCGAATAAACCTGGGGCCCCAGGTTTATTCCGAACTAATATATTTATTGATATGTCAGCTGTTTCTGGACCGATTTTGATCAAATAAAGTTTATTCTGTCATTAATATTGTATGCTCTTTCAAATTTGACACTCAGTTTTTCATAACCTCACAACAAAATTATTCGTGCAGCGCCCTCTATACCAAAACTGAACTACCCCTTTAATATACTTACAAGGTTTTATGTCGAATCATTCAACGTTATTCTCTATGAAATATTTATTAAAGGGGCCCTGCAACCCAAATGCATGTTGACCTCTGTTCATCTGTATTAGTGTACACATTCAATATTTGTAAACAGTTGGACCCAAATATGTTTTGTATATTTGTAAACATTTTATCATTTATTTGTCTTCATGTTGCTAAGCCCCACCTCCTAAAAAACCCTCCAGAGCAAATTCTATTGTTGACCTGCAGTGACATCATTTGTCAATCACTGGTCAGCTACCATGCTATTGTGATTAGCCTAATCACAATAGCATCACACGGTTGAATAGAATACCAACTCACACAACTTCAATTACAATAGCTGTTGCTATGTCAGAAGAAAAGCACTGTCTAAGCTATTGCATGGAGGTATGTAGGGCATGCTTTTGTGTGGATGTTCTTTTTGTACTTTCATCTTTTGTTAATCTCATGGTAGCTGACCAGTGATTGACAAATGATGTCACTGCAGGTCAACAATAGAATTTGCTCTGGAGGGTTTTTTAGGAGGTGGGGCTTAGCAACATGAAGACAAATAAATGATAAAATGTTTAAAAATATACAAAACATATTTGGGTCAAACCGTTTACAAATATTGAATGTGTACACTAATACAGATGAACAGAGGTCAACATGCATTTGGGTTGCAGGGCCCCTTTAAATGATTGGCGGTAACTGTTACGAGAATTTATATATTTCAGATCATTAGGAATCCCTCTCCAAATTATGCTTCCTGCATAATTATGACATATTTCTTATCTTCAGTTTATGCAACATTTTCTCTCTTTTCTCTCTCTACTCCTCATACTATTACTCAGGGGCGTCGATCCGTTTTTGCGATTGGGGGGCGAAATTTGAACATTTTTCCAGAGTGACCACTGAGAGAGCTAAAAGCCCCACATTGGCATACCCGGAAGTTTTATTATGCGCTCATTGAAAGTGTCTTGATGGCTCGAAGACCTGACTTTGGGGGGGGGGGCACCCACATTTGGGGACAATAATGGGGGTCCAGGGGGCGGAGCCCCCGGAAGCTTTTAGATTTCAGACATTTGCTCCTATCATGGGTGTTAAAATTGTATAAAATATAGTGAACCTACTCGTAGCGTATTTTTAAAGGGCATAGCGAGGAAAAGATTGAGCCTTGCATGAGATGGATCCACGTGATCATGTATACTATAGAGCCATTGATATAGTCTAGGGCATTGGGCTCCCATGAAACTAAGCAAGGGCGTCAACAACTTCTCAAAAGTGGAGGAGAGACATTGCGAGGAAGCGAAGCGACCGAGCGGGGGAGGGTGTGTCCCCCTCCCACAGTAGGGAGCTTTTGTATTTTTGGGCGTGAAATTGTGCGATTTGGTGCACACCTCAGAGAGAAATTTCACGTAATATGAAGCATATAAGTATGGAACCAAACATACATAATGACAAAGGGAGGGGGACAACCTCCTCCTCCACTTTAAAATGTGGGGGGACATGATATTCCAATTTGATTTGCGTTCAGCGCATATGGACCGAATTGACTGAAAGATATATTTCAGATTATTTTATTTTCTATGACGGTGTGCTATCTATAGATGAGGGTTTAATAAACTTCGTTTGAGGTGTGCGTTTGAGAAATTACACTGCCCAACATATTTCGAAAGGTGAGTTCCCGCAACCAAAATGAAACTTGCAATATGATAAACTGTATGCGCGCGAAGCTCGCGGCAAAAAAAGAGATTTACAGTCCTTTTCAAACAAAAAAAAGGCTATTTTGAAGATTAATTATTGATAAATGTGTCTTTCCCCTCTTTGGCATTATATCACTCGATTGTTGTCTTCCTCATTTTCGGAATTATTGGGGGGGGGGGGGGGCGAAATGATATGTTCGCCCCCCAATATTTTCATTGGGGGGGGGGGGGGGGGGCGACCGCCCCCCCCCCCCCCCCCCCCCCCCCCCCAGGATCGACGCCCCTGCTATTACTAGTACATGTATATGATAATAATAATAATAATGATAATAATGATAACAATAATCATAATAATATGAATTATTTTAATAATAATAATGATTATAATAATGATAATAATAACAATACCGGTAATAATAATAATAATAAGACCCAATCAGTGCACTTCTTTTGTTCCTGTTCACTCTTCAGTGCCCGCCCATGTATTCACCTCTCCCCCTCTAGATGTCCCCTCTTTTGTTATTGTTCATCCTAGCCCTCCCTGTTCCAGCTCTCTCCCATCTGTTTTATGTAAATTTAGGTTTTACAGTAATGTAATCCATGACGAAGGATCTGCTAGATTCGATAATAATGGTCTATAATAATAATAATAATAATAATAATAATAATAATAATAATAATAATAATAATAATAATAATAATAATAATAATAATACAAATAAAAATGATAATAAATAATAATAAAATAAAAAAATAAAAAAATGATAATAATAATATTAACAATACTATTAATAATACTACTTACATGGAGGCACGCCCCATCCGATCATTCTAACGCGTCATGCTAACTTTCCTATTGTCTGCCCCCCCCCCCTCCCCCCCCCCCCCCCCCCCCCCCCCCCCCCCCCCCCCCCCCCCCCCCCCCCCCCCCCCCCCCTCTTCCACCGACCTTTGGGCCAAAAAATAATGCAATATATTTTTTTTTAGTAACTTAAACTTGTAAGTTATCATTAAAATGTAATAGTTATTCAATGATGCTAGAATTGTTGTAAAACATATGAACGGTTAAGTTTTAAAAGTTTCAAAAAGCAGCCGCGTAATCGCAAGAGAGCGCCATTCAGACACCTCAAGTTTCAATGTTGCTGGGTTAAACTCATTATTCAATAGAGAGATCATACAACCCGATTAAAAAAAACATTTTGGTATATTTCCAAAAATTAGTAGGATTTTTAAATATTTTCTTTCTTTCCCAAGTTTGATTGATATTTTCGCTCATTTTCTTGTTGGACCAGTATTTAGTGACTGTGGACATTTGAGACGATTTCAGAGCGTCTACAAACTCTAGAATGGCCCTTTACATATCAATTATCGTTAACGAGGTCGTACTTGGATTTTGCCAACCACCGTGCAACGTGGTAACCGTGGTTGCTATGTATGGTTGGTATCCCCAAGGTGGCGCGTAGTAGTAGTAGTTACTAGTTGTTGTTGTAGTAGTAGTAGTAGCAGCAGTGGTTGTTGGTAGTGTACGTGTTCCGATTGTGGACGTTCGGATTCTTGGTGTTCCCATCATTTTTATTTGCATTCTGGTTGTTGTTGTTTGGATGGTTGGTGTTTTCAGAACAGGTGTTCCTGGTATTGTTGGTGGTGTGATTTGAAGGCGTGTTTCTCTGGTGTTTTTCCTGCAGTGGAGGGGATGTCGATTGTGTAGAAATATCACCTAATAATAGAATGAGAGTAATGATAGTGTATGATAACCATTAGTGATTATTATCTTTACTTTCATTGTCATCTTTATCATGTTTAGTATACATGTATTATCATTATGAATAATTAACAAAATAAAGTGAGGTGTATAACAAAGAAGTAATGATATATAATAGCTGTTTTTACATTATGATCTGAATATTAACGGGGAAGTTTCTACAAGCTTTAAAGCAGGTTGGGTGAAAGGGGAACCATTTTAGATACCTAATAGCGAAAGTTTGAGCAGATTTTGATAATCCAATCAAGAATTATGATTTTTCAAAGTTTTGATCAAAATCTTGTTTGCTTCCCTCTTAGTCGGCTCTTTGCCAAATATGTCACAGATTTACAACTCCCATTGGAGCTGTACAACAAAACTTCACAAAATTTCACTTTTCATGAAAAAGCATCGTACTTCTACTCTCATTCTCAGATATGTTAGAGAAGAGGTTAATGTGCGTGCATTTAAGGTAAAACTTCCTCAACTGGTCCAGTGAAATCCACGAAAAAAAAATGAAAATATGTGTTCAAAGTTAGTGGAGGTTGTTCTACTACGTATGGCATCACAGATTTTGGCAAATTGCCATCTAGAGAGGGCAGCAAAGAAAACTTACAGAAATCATAACTTTTTAATTGGAACTCCAAATTTTCTCAAACTTTCACTATTGGGCTTCTGAAATTTTCCTTTCATTCAATCCACATTTATTTAGTATTTGGGGAAACTTCCCCTTTAATACAATTTATGACCCCTCCAAAACAGTAGAGAAACCTTTGAGATTAAGTTGAAAAAGACATTGTTAAATGGGTAGTACATTTCTGATCAAACAGAATGTTAGTAGCTGAAATTTGTCAGTTAAAGGGGTAGTTCAGTTTTCAGCTGCACGAAATAATTTTTTGTGAGATAATGAAAAACTGAGTGTAAAATTTGAAAGAGCATACAATTTTAATGACGAATAAACTTTATTTTATCAAAATCGGTTCAGAAGTGGCTGAAATGTCATTAAATACATCCAATCGGTTCGATGATTTTTTTAAATTTTTAATGCTAACACTTTTCTAAGATTTTCAAAAGAGGTTTTTAAATAGTTGTTGATGATCGCTCTATTTAATCATTATCTCAACAAAACATCACACGCATAATTTTGCTCAAAAAATGGTTGTAACCAATGCTTTTTTAGAGAGCGCCCGCTTGTGTTTCAATGGCTCTTTTTGAATGATAACAGGCTTTTTACTTAGTTGTTTGTAACTTTCTATCTTTCGAGCATGGTGGAGTTATAACTATTCGTTTGTAATGTTATTGTGCAGGTTTTGGTTACGAAAGCTCAGCCTTACCAAAACTGTACTACCCCTTTTCATCGATATACATACTGGATATAGCACGCTACACAATGCCGAATGCGCGACGTTGAAGCCGCCGCAAATATCTAAAAGTGCACCCAATACAAAAGGTGCCCCATTCACTAGCGTAAATCGCTTCACTCGAGTGAATCGAAGACCTTTGTATTGAGAGCACTTTGCACACTGTCGCTGGCTTCATGAAGAGGGCGCTGTTGCTATATCCAGTATTTTTATATCGATGCCCCTTTTAAGCAGCTGTTAACAAAAGAGGGTGCTCTCCAGACACCTCAAGTTTCAACCAATTTTTTAAATTCAAAATATGTGAATGTGATGTTTGGTAAAAATAATTATTCAATAGAGATATCATCAATAACAATCTTAATACCGTTTGGTTTATTTTCAGTAATGTGTAGAAATTACCCAACATTATTTCAATTAAATACTCTTTATGGATAAAGTAGCCCTTTCCGAACCGAGTTGGATCAAGTAAAGTTAATTATGTTATTAAAAGTGTGTGCTTTCTAAATTGTACACATTAGCTCACAAGAAAGTAATTTCTTCAAGCGCCCACTACCAAAACTGAACTACTCCTTTAACACTATAAATTATCATGATTATAGTGTCCTATATGAATAGCTTCAACCAGTCGATATCGTGATATTTTAATGGCCTACGATATACGGTGCCATTTTAAACATTTGGGCAACTCCAGCGTCACGGACATTACAAATCAGAAAATTGTCGTGACTTTCTAATGCCACTACTAATTCATACCTCTAACTAATGTCTAACTTTTATTTTGATTACAAAGCGATAGCCTGGTTAAGTATGCAAAAACAGTTTTAGAACATTTATCCAATTTGTTACTGAGTAATTCTGCAAAATGTGCGTCGTCACGGACATTACATTTATTGGACATGACTTTTTGCATCCATACACATCTTTGCAAAAGTCTGTGAGTTCTGAGACCTCACAAAGGTGATTTAGGTATCAAATTATAGACAAGGCAATGATGAATTGAATCCAAGTGGTATGTTGAGACACGGGCCAGGCATATGTGATCTAGACAACAAAACGTTGCGTCACGGACATTACATTTTCAGCGTCACGGACATTACACTTTTGTCCACTTTCTCTATACTCAGAAATAATCCGAAAAATATGCTCCATTGTGCATGAAACTGTTTTAATGGTACATTTGATATGTAATCAAACAGTTTTGAGAAAAAAAATCATATTCCAAATTTGTTTTTAATTAGCATAAAATTATTTTAAAAATAGCATTAATTTTTACCAAAATTATTGTAAAATTTGAAATTTTCAAACAGAATGTGCAGTAAACCAAATGTTCAACTATTTAAAACAATATTATATATTTTTGATGAGGTACAATGCGGTTTTGTTCCAAAAAAATTGTAAAATATAAAAAAGTTGTGTACATCATGGGCATAACACATGGAAAATCGTGGACTAAGAGTATAATTTTTGCAATTTGATCATACTTCATGAGATTTAACCATCTCTTTCTCCTCCCAGTAAGTTATAGTCAAGTCTTTATTGATTATTGAGACATGCATGTTCAAGTTGAGCGAGGAATTTAGTTTTATAACTAGTTCAGAGTACTGACTTAAAGTTCACTATCTGATAACCGATCAAATTGATTACAACTTAAACCAGGAAGGTAGTAGTCCCTCTGTTTCTTGGGATTTTCTTATTTCTTGGTTAAAATAAGACATTTACATGAGAAAATAATGCTTGAACAATTTTAGCTCTGCTTTTTTATACTTTTCACTGTGTACGTAATGTCCGTGACGCCATTCTGGACAAACCATCAAATATTTTTGTAAATGCTCTTGATATACTTTATGATATCACATTCTAGCTTTGCAAATGAATTTTGAACTAAATTGAATTAAGACTTGTGCTTCTACAAAAACTTGTATATCTAAAACGTCACGGACATTACACATCAATGTTGTAAGAATCAAGATTTTATTCAATAACAGTTTTCAAAAAGTAAAGGTTTTTACACAATTTCCCTTTCTATGATGTTAAAACAAAGCATATACTAGACATTAGAAGTAGAATTATTGTTCTGAAGTGATCCATATTTTAAAATTTTATTTCACAAACAATGCATGCAGATTTCATCATTTTGGGGGGTAATACATACAAAAATTTGTCCAACTTCAATGGCCAAAAAAACCCTATTCTGCATTGAATTTCAAACTTTTTTCCTTTAGTCATCAAAATATGGTCCTTCCTCATTACTATCCAGTAGTAAACAAGGCTGTCCCATGAATTTCATATTTCCACCCTTGGGTAACATTTTTCGTGGAATTGCCCATTTATAGTACAAACATTATTTGCAATATAATTATTTAAAAATAGCATATACCTTTCTTGTAATTCTCGAAATCCTCCCAGATCTTGAAAAGTCCACTTGAGATAAGTGCTGATTGCAAAATATGTAACTGTGACCCTTGCTTTACATTCAATTCGATACCCTTGTTCAGCATGAATAGATTCCTATCAACTGGGGTTCTACCACACTCGTCGATTTGGTCCAGGGTTGCTAACTGGAGACGGAAACCTTGGATACCGATTTCGGTGTAATGTTCCCTCGTTAATTGCTTGGCAACGAAGAACAAATCAGCGTCAGTTAGCCTGTGTCCACCCATGGTGATTGGTTGGCGTGTATCAGGCCGTCTAGAAATCAATATAAGAGAGTATAGTCATAATAGCAGAAGTAGTAGTAGTAGTAGTAGTAGTAGTAGTAGTAGTAGTAGTACTATAGTAGTAGTAGTATAGTAGTAGTAGTAGTAGTAGTAGTAGTAGTAGTAGTAGTAGTAGTAGTAGTAGTAGTAGTAGTAGTAGTAGTAGTAGTAGAAGAAGTAGTAGTAGTAGTAGCAGTGCTGACTTAACATATAAAGGAAATCATACATTCATATTTGTTTTCTATTCATAATCCTTGTACATTGTATGATAACATCTGTGTATGCATAGCAAACCATAATTCAAACAAGCTAGTGATAGGAACTATCTGATAATGTCTCCCTTCATGTTCTACTGTGCGTTATGATGCTTTATTAGTATTGTATCATATGAATTGAACCACTACACGAGATTTGTATATTCTTGCTAGGTCATGTTCATAATTCATAATTAAAATGTTTTATTGCAACATTAGTAATATACATGTATGTTTTGTTAAAAAATTACACAGCTTCAAGATGTTTGCAGATTGTGCATTATTTTGATTGTAAATCTCATTTAATTGTGTAATTTCCAACTCTGCGTCCCTTTAGATACAAGCATTTTTTTAAATACAATACTTTCTACTTATGTTTAGAATGAAATCAAAAGAGGGTAACTATTCATAAACTGTACCATGATAATAAAAATGTATGCCACCAGTATGTAAGAATTTAATATCAAGTTCATTAGTCTAGTCAACTGTATCTTAGGAGTATGGACTGTTTTTTTATTACATAATGGTACTATATGTAATGTTGTATAAAGTTAATTAGTCCAGTGACCAGATGCCACCAAATAGGTATAATTATTTGTTGATGGGTAGGCATGAAAGTGATCATCATGCCTACAAGAAAATGTTTTTAATTGTTGAAATCTGACTTATTGTAGTAATTAACATTTTGATACCACATGTAATTGTTAGATACAAGTATTTGTTGAAATACAATAAATTTCACTTATGTCTAGAATGAAATCAAAAGAGGGTAACTATTCATAAACTGTACCGTCCATGATAATTGATATGTGTATGCCACCATGTTCTATATTGTATATAGGAGTTTGTATGAATTTAATGACATACTGTATGAATTTCATTAGTTTAGTCAACTGTATTCTAGGAGTATGTAAGAATCTAACATAATGGAACATGTATATGAAATATGAAACATAATGAAACATAATAGTAAATATATAATCCATTGCGGATATAGTATCGGAAAGGTATACTATATGAACATTAGTTGCTGTGTAGGCATGCAAGTAACATGTTTTTGTTTTGAAAATGTTTATGGAAATGTTTTTATAATTGTCAAGATGTACATAATTGTTGTTATTGCCTTCTCTTGCCATTTGCCAATGGATGGCACATTTCTTTATAACAGTTGTATGTTTGAAGAAAAATAAAATATATCTATCTATCTATATCTATCTATCTTTTCTCCCACTTTTTCACTCTCTCTTGCATGTTTGCTTTCTCTTTCTCCACCTCTTTTCTCTATTTTGCTGGCTTTCTTTTTCGTTTCCTCACACTCTCTCTCTCTCTTTCTTGCTTGATTTCCTTTTCTATCATAATCTTTTTCTCTGTCTTTCTTCCCCGCTTCCCTTTTATCTCTTTCTTTCTATTCCGCTTAAAAATTAGTATCCCGTTCTTTTCCTCCAGTCTCCTCTCAATCGTTTTAACTCTCTCCTTGTTCTTACTTATATTCTGCTCTATACTTCTCCAACTCCTCCCTCTCCTTCACCGCTGTTGTCAATTCGAGGACTTGTATAACTGAACGTTAGTATATTCTTGCTGAAAAGCATTCTAATAATGCTTTTTCATCATTTGGAATTTTTATAATTATTGTAATAGTGTTAAATGTGCATCTGTTTTGTGCATAATTATAATATGTTTAAGATTTATGTGTATTTTTAATGTATACCGTATATGACTATTATTGTTATTGTACCAATGCACCATGATCATTGTTGGTCTTCGGACCTTTGTATCATGTCAATATTTTATACCTGTATACCGGAAATAAATAGATAAATAGATGTTTATTGAGCCATACTATAGTTAGCATTGACAAACAAATAATATGTCACGCATAATTATC